>CAJNSZ010000430.1:0-20298 GCA_905329745.1 Rotaria sp. Silwood2
TGATATTTCTTTAAAAAAAAAAGAATGTGTTTACAGATGAATATCAATTTTGTTGTTTTTTGAAAAAGAAAACAATGAATCACATAAATCAGTCTTGATGATTTAACAATTAGAGAGAAAGAAGAACATGAGAGTTTTATTTAACGTCTAACTATGTCCTATTAGGAAAATAATCATATCCATAGACGAAATCTTGACATTTGAATATCAAATTGACTATTTGGAAAGCGACATTGAGTCATTAAACGATAAGGCTCGACTTTTTCAACAGGAATTGTACCATAAATATTGAGAAAGACAAATTGTTTTAATCCTTCAAATAATTGACAAAGATCTTGTTCAAAAACAGTTACATGCTCGTCTAAATAAGAATAATTTGATTAAATTGATTTTTTTTCTCTAACCAATATATTTGAATAACATACTGATTGATTGAGGTGTACGTAGATATTGCAACCATGGTCTTGTTAAAAGTCTATAACAGTGACCAGCTTTTAAATTCGGTCGAACTTAAAGAAATAAAAGATGAAAAGAATAATTACTAAAGAAAAAAAAAAGTTTGCTTTTTCTTTATTAAACAAAAATGAACGATCAGAAACAATTCTGCTAACATTTCTTTTAAAATCGCCCGAAAAAAATTAGATGATTATACTTAATAAATACTTTTAGTTGAAACAAATATTGTACTAGATTTTTTCATGGTTCTTTGTCTAACTTTACAATTGTTTGTTTCTTAATGAATTAAAACAAATCAAGAAGAAAATAAAAGTTCTATAGACATTAAGTTCTATTTTTGACACATAAAATCTGTACTATTATGAATCTCTTTTGTACTCTTCGACAAAAACCATAGGTAATATGATATTAAACTACGAATTTTTGCTGTTTCTCCTATAAATTCTAATAGCGGAAAGAAAGATGAAAAGTTAACAGGTGCACTAAGAATCAAAATTTCTCTTCGTGTTAGCAGCTAAGAATCAAAGCCAATCAATAAATGTTCACTTCTCACTAGAGCCTTTCGGTCCAAAAATTTTGGACCCAGGTCAGGATCCGACTGATTAAATTTTTTTGGATCAGGACTCGTCTGAATGCGGGTCTGGATCTGCTCCGACGGGCTCTATTTCTCACTTTTTCATACTCAGAACGACCAGACGACAAAATTTAGTAATAAAAGATCTAAACAATAGAACATTAACAGCAAAATAAAGAAACTAGATGGCACACGAGTCGAGATTCGTATGCGAAATGCGGTGCGAAGCACATGTAATTAGGTATGCACCAGTTCCAGTCCTGACTGGGTCATCAATCATTTAATCTTTAATTTATTATATGAATAATATCTCCCTCTTTCTTATCATATTATAATAAACTTATCTTAACATATTAAAGAATTAATACTAGTCATATCATGGTTATTTTTTCTATGATATAACTCGTATTAGTTCTTTAATAGGTTAAGATGAGTTTGTTATAATGTGATAAGAAAGAGGGAGATATTATTCATGTAATAAATTAAAGATTAAATGATTGATGACCCAGTCATGACTGGGTACCCAGTCCGACTGGACTGGTGCATATCTACACGTAATCTCGATTATCGAAAAATCGACATTTTGTAGAAAAACGAATAGTCGTTCATACAACCAACTATTGAACGATTTTCTTGATAACATATTTCTCATGAACTGAAATCAGCTATTTTTTATACTGATTTACATCTGAGAAACTATGTTTCAATTAATCAGATGATCAAAATAGAAAATATTTTCAAAAGTAGACGTTACGAGATTCATTACTGCGAGAACTCTATTGATGCGTATCGATGCACATTGAAAGAATGCTTTATATTGATTGTTTATTTCTAACAAATGATATTGATAGATCGTTTAATTATCTAGATGAGTCATTATAAGTTGGCAGCTGATTACACAGCTGTAATGAACATATCAGTTGTTCGAAGAAATTCGCGCCTAGCTTTTCGTATTGTTTTCGTTTTAATTATCTCGAACATTGAAAAAAAAACAAAGTCCACATCAAAATTCATCATTCTGATGTAGCAAAATCAAAAAATCATAAACCGAGAAAAAGCGAAAAACATTTTTTGTTTTATCTGAAAAACGCATATTTTTCAACGGAATCATCAAAAATTTTGGCCAAAAGCGAGGTGATGAAGAGAAAACAATAGCGTTTCTGAAAGAGCAGAAGATGGGCTATCTTCCCATGCATTTATCTGAATTTCGACGATTTTGGCGAAAAGGGACTTTTTTTGAGGAGGGGCCTTAATAATAAAAAGAATAGAACTTTTCTCTAAAAATTAAATATCTTTGAAAAGAAATTTATTTTTATTGAAGATATTTCCGATTGAGACCACATATTCTATATATTTACTACAGTATAGATGAGAAAAACAAATGAGTTGTAGATTTCAGTTCATTATGAACTTCACTAAAGTTTTTAATCAGATATATTGACTGACATTAGATAAAATTCAATTAAAATTTATATGTAAGCAAAAAAAATTGCCGTTAATAAATTTAAGAACGACCTTTTCAGTATCTTCAATTTTAGATTATTACAGAAATATCAGATAACTGATGAAATTTTAACAAATCATAATTGAAATTAAAAAAAAAATTTCGCATTGTTAGTTATGATTAATTGTATTTTATCTAAAAAACAAACTTACTTGATGTCCAAGGAAAATCATCTGGTCTCCAAAGACATAATGTTTGTAAATGAGGCATATAACTATTGAGGAAAGGTACAAGATGTTTACCAACATAAATGGATTCGTAGTTACCAAGATTACAACTAGGAATACCAAATTCAGCATGTTGAACAGTACTTAGTACATTTTCTTTCAAGTCATCAAAAGCCTAAAAATGATTTGAAATAACATTTAGATTTAATGATATAAAATTTACTTTTTAGTTATTTTTATTTACATAATTACTTTCGCTCTTTTTAAACAAGCATATATGTATATGAAAAAGCTGAAATGATTATTATTAAGGATGTATCGAACATGAGACAAGACCAAGATCCTTGTATGAGATAGTTTCAGCTTTGGTCAGTCTCGGATCCTGAAGAAACTACTTTTATGTCAATCTTCTTTTCGATTTGCATTCTGTAGACACTCTTCTACATTGTTCGAATTATTTTAATGAAAAAATATTGATCTCTCTTCAAAATTGGATCTTATAAAACCAATTTAACGGAACTAGTATCATCAAAGTCAAAGATCTATCAATCGTTGATATCTGACAAAAAGAACAATGCAAGACAAAACGAAAAATCCAAAATCCAGAAGACTGAGAAAACAGAGACTGAGAGAATTCGATTCAGTACGTCCCTAGTGATTATTTACTTAACGTTTAACAAATCCATTTCAGAGTAAATATCAAATTCGCCTTAGTTTCTTTTAATAATATTATAAATAGACTTATATGTCTCAAAAAAAAATTCACGAAAGGTTCATACTTACATTTTCAATAACGTATAAAAGCCATTGAAATTTTTCAAGAGAAAGATATTTGAGTTGAACAGGCATTGAAATAAGACGAGCAAATATTTTTGCACGTACTTTATCCAAGGCTGTAAATTTAGAACCATGATCTAAAAAAAATTAATTTTCTTTAGATTTTATTTATAATAAAGAAATACAGTTTCAAATATCGATACAAACGAGGATTATTTGTTTCAGAACGAGAAAGTAATCGTAATTTCTTCTATATTTTGATCGTACTTAAAATGATTGCTTATCATTATTAAAGAATTATTTATCAGATGAGAAGAATAAAAAAGTTACTAAATATGAATTAACCAACAGTGAAAAAGACATTAGACTACAAGGATGTATGGATGAAAAACAACAAGAGACAGAGAACTTTGGTTCTATGACCTTTTTGTTCGATATGAAAATTGTTTTTTGCTCTAAAAAATCTCTCAAAGTTGTATCGTGTACTTTGCGCTTCTCACTGTCACACGTCTGCTAAACGGTTAATAGGTAATCATTGATAACATCAATTTCTCGTTGTTGTAATTGACAGGTTTTATCATTACTTTTGCAAGTAAATATGAACTTTTTCGTTACTTACGTTAGTTACTCGATAATATTGGATACGGTCTTCTCATCATTAATCGCTTAGTAATGCAATAATAACTGATTATTTCTCTCTAGCCGTACTTCACTCATACTTGAATTTTTTGTTTGAAGATGAAATAATTAATTTTTGTTTTTTTTAATACTTTGATAATAGTATATATTTTAGTAAAATACGCTAGAAATAGAATGCTAAAGTAGACAATGAATAATGTCATTATATATTCGTTGGTATCTTTATCCGTTGAACTCTTGTTCTTCCATAAATGGTAATCGACATTTTAAATAGTATGATCTTTTCCCTGTTCATATAAATTGGAACTAACATATCTATTATATCAAAATCTACTACGAAGACTATTAAAGCATTCTCAAAGACTGATGTTATAAGTACAAGAAAACTTTAAAAAAATAAAATGTTAATTTTATTTCATGGCGGTGGTCACAATTCCAGGAATTCTTAGCAACTATTTACAGCAATTGGAGTGACACGGCTAATATTTCTTTAAAATTTGACGATAATTCATGGTGGTAGAAACGGTGAAGCCGATCGGCTTACATCTCGAGGTATGAACAAAGACGTTTGTTTTTAAATGTTCTAATGAATATTGTTGAAATTTTTCGATTAGTAAATACGTTGAAGATGCTTAATAAACGTAAAAGTTCAAGACAATTTGATAATATTGCACGTTTACAATATAAAAACTTGAACACTTACATTTTAATTTCTCAGAAGATTTGATTAAGAACTATTTTATATTAATTAACGTGTGTTCATCTGCTAATTTATCCCAAAAATGCGCTCATAACTACAAATAGTTTTTTAAATATCTTTAGAAGATTCAAAATAATAATTTAAATCTTTTTAAATCGAACTATATAGTTTTCTTGTCAAAACGACACTCAGTTAGATTTTGTGAGGAAGATATGTAAATCATTTTAAATGAAACAGTTTATGTTTTTCTACTATATATTTCAACGACCCAAAAGTAATGAACTAAGGTAACTAAGATAATCATTAAATAGAAAATAATTTTTTTTATCAGTTTTGAAGAAAAAACTCAATTTGTACATACGAGTTGCACGACGATAACAAATTCCCAATTGAAGTTTTGTGACATTTACAAGTTGAATAGTATTTAAATTTCGTTGTCCTATTTTGAATGATGTTGCCAACATCTCTGATTTGTCATCAGACCATTCTACAAATAAATCATTATCATTTAGCATTTTTTCTATTAGATTCAACTAAAATTAATATATTAATTCAGTTAAAATAAATCCAACTGAATCTCAATATATTTTTTAAAATCCTTTTCGATTAACAACGAAATTTTATTTTAATCCTTTTAATTAAATAATCAGATATGAAAAATCAAATATAAATACTTTTTTCCAGATAATCATTAGAACCTGGGAACTTCACCAGATATTCTTCAGATTGGTACGATTCAAATACGGACTCACGTAGAAACGTGTTTATTAGAATTTTATTCAAATATAATCTCATACTCCAAACATTCTATTAATAGTCATGAAAGCTGTTATATCTATAGAATATTAGCTGTTTAACATAGGTGGTTGGAACGTTAACAATGATGTACTACGTTGAGCAAAACGTTCGCGGTCACTTGCAAAAATTTTAATTTTTTAAGTTTATTTGTGAAGAGAGGATCCTTGAACGTCGATGGCGTTGTGCACTTTGAACTGGTCTCTGATGGTTGAGCCGTGAATGCCGAGCTGTACAGCGAGCAATTGGAGCGCGTCTACAATGTCTTGAAGCAGCGCTACCCGACGTTGATCCGCCGAAAACGTGCCCTTCTCCAACACGGCAATGCTCCAGCTCATTGTGCCAATATGGCCAAGGAGAAGCTTGATGAACTCGATGGTGTAGAGGTTCTACCGCATCCGGCTTACAGTCCCGACCTTGCTCCTTCTGATTATGGCTTGTTTCGTTCAATGCAGCACTTTTTGCGAGGACGACGATTTGGAACTTTTGATCAAGTCGAAGCAGCGTGCCGTGAATTCTTTGAGTCCAAGGAGCCGCACTGGTGTCGAGATCAGATTCGACAACTTGCAGTACGCTGGTGTAAGGTCATTGAGAATGATGGGTTGTACTTTGAAGAATAATTGTAATTGGTTTTGAATAAATTGATGCATAAAAAAGAATTTTTTTGCAAATGACCGCGAACTTTTTGCTCAGTCTAGTATATATCAGAATAAACTGTATTAACTCAATGAAAGATTCAATAACAGTCAAAATTAATTATTCTAATAATGAACATTTATTTTTAACAATTAATGAAGAAGATTGTCACCAAATTTGATACCGATAAATGAAAAGTTTTGTTTTCGTTACAGATATGAAAAGGAGAAAAAGTGAAAAGAACATGACAAAATTTTTAATAATTCGTAACGTGGATATATAGTTTTTTTAAAGTAAAAACTACAAAAAGTTTTTTCACCAAAAGAACGATTTTTGCAAAAAAAAACCGAAAATTTTCCAAAAGTGAGAGTGTGCATCAGATATGGGCACGGTTTGGGTTCTTCAAAAGGATGTGGTCAGAAATAAAAGATTCTTCCCCATTCTGGAAACATTATAAAATGAAAGTACTTTATTAATGTATAACTGCTTTGATATTGGTTTGTTAAGATGTTGTCCGTTTTCTGGAGAAAATCTCGAGAAATGTCAGAAATTTTTAATAGAATGCTGTAGTCCCCCTCAGGGACCCCGAAAAATTTATTTTCGAATTTCGACTTGAAACTTTTTACAGAGATAGATCTTAGCAAGAGTAGTTTGTTCTGAAACTTTCAGATCTTTTTGTTAATTCTATCGTAAAATACGACTATGGTAAAAGTGTGCTTTACACTGCTCATCAGGGAACCCGAAACTTGCGCACGACGAAACTTGCGCACTGCAAGATGCGCACGTACAACTTGCGTACGAGATAAAAAAAATACCATATTTACAAATATAAAATTAAATAATCTGATCAATCATTAACTGTAATGACTTTACATAGTCTGTTTGATTTTTTAATCTAATTAAAATGAGCTTATGTTCAGAACAAATGTGTCCTATATATGAGAGATGGTCATTCACATACGAAACATTTCATTGTCAATTCTTGTTGAGTATGTCCACTTCTATCGAATTCATTACTACTACAAAAGGTCGTTCGTTAATGGTATTGGATGGTTTCTCTTATATTCAAGATCGTCCAACTGATACAAAAACTTATTGGCGTTGTGAAAATCATAAAACTTTTAATTGTCATTTTCGTATACATACATGTAATGAATCTGTTACTAAAACACATGTTAAAATATTAAAACAACATGGTAATCATGCAGCGAGTTGCAAAAGAGATTTAATTAAATTATCATTAAGAAAATTTCATGAAGATATTGCTGATCGTGCAGAAAATACTCAAAAAACAACCGATATTGTATTAACACAATGTATATCGAAATTATCTGATTCAGCACGTATACGATTGCCACCATTAGATCATATTAAAAGAACAATTTTANCGTTCTGTACCAGCACTAGTTGCTGGAATTGAGTGTATTTGTCTTGCTAAAATTGATAAGGAAAAATAATACAAATAAAATGACCCAGGCAACCAAGTTCAGCCTGGCCTGCCTGCAGGCCAGGCCAAAAATTTTTCGACCTGATCAGGCCAGGCCAAAATTCCAAAATCCGGCCTGGTCTGATGCCTGGCAGGCGCCTGCCAGGCATCAGGCCAGGCCGACAGCTCTGTATTGAATGCTTCCAAAAATTTCACATAAATATTATCAATATACCATTATTTCCTGCATTTGAATAAAACAATCATTTCTAAAACTTCTTTAACGTTTTTCTCAGAACATAGTTTCCAATCAGAAAAAATTGGAACTACTCCCTCCTGTCTCGAGCTATAATCAATAATTTTTTTGGTTTTAAAGATCTCAGCGAGAGCAAACTTTTGTCCGATCAGTTTTTTTACAGTCGTTTCCTGAACTGAGAAAAGTGGGATTTACTATCGTTGGACCACCATTTTTATGCTGATTTTTAGATCCTTCCACTAAAATAGCCATAAAAAATCAATAAGATCGAATTTTAAAAATTCTGTTGGGACAAAAGTTGCGTACTGGCATTAGCTTTAATTTGAAACCAGCCTGAGCTCGATACCTCGTGTTACAACGGAGATTTGCCGATTCTCATGAAGGCCAAAAATGACCTATGAATCAGCTAAAACTTCGCTCTAGTATGGCCAATTGGGCTGAAATATTTACCAGAGACGTATCTCTCCAAGATCACTCATTCCTGAAATTTTCAGCTCAAAAGACCCATTCTAAGTGGGAAATCATTTCTAAGGGGCGGGGGGTCCTAAGTCAAACAAATGCCAGAAAGACCCATCATGATCATTATATTTCTCTGCGGCTAACTCAGTTCATTAATATCTTTTTTAAACATTTATTCTAAACAGTTTTTCTACAGTTAAGTACTTTTTCTGGACTCGACAATCAAACTTTTTTTTGCTATTGAAAAAACCTGATGTGCGATGCAGAGTAGACGAATAAAATCAAATTTCGTGATTAATAAAGGTTTCACGGGTTGCACAGGCAGAACGAAGTAGTAAAAACAAATTCACGGACGGGGCGGGACTGTTTAAAAAGACTAGTTCACGGGGCGAGCGAGGCGGGGGAAGTGGAAGTCACGGGACGGGACCCGCGGGGCATGAAAAATCCTTGCCCCACACATCTCTGATAGAAAATCCAACATCTTTTATTCTCGGTCGATAAGATCTATAATGGAGGCTTCCGTTGCTATGCTGTCTGTAATGGAGAGGGGAGCGGAGCCGCGAAAACTTGACTTTAAAAATTTTCACTCACTATTTTCTTCGAAAATATATGTGAGTTCCACAAAATAAATATGGTTCACATAAAATTAGCTTAGGTGAATTAGAACAATGGTGTAAAAACAATCTAAATATACCAACTGATGAAAATGAAGCTTTTGTTGTATCTTACAAAATATTATATGATAATGAAAAATATGAAGATGATGAAGATATAGAAGAAAATGATGGCAATCAATTTCCTATATTTATATCATCCTTACGTTTGCTCAACATTATATCTATGTCTGTTTCTCTTATTTATTCAACTTGATTTTTCTTATACTAAATTATAATTTATACGAGCAAAACTTATTTTTCTACTGATCAAATATATTTTGTACTGATTAAATCTGTATTTTTTACTGATCACATTTATCGTTTTTTACTGGTAATTAAATATAATAAACTGATCATTTTAAAATTAATTACTGATCATTTTAGTACTGACCATTCAATATTTATACTGATCATTCATATTCTTTTTTACTGATTATTTCATTTATTTTACTGATCAAATATAATGTTCCATTTTTTATTAGCATGTAGCAAAACCGTGATATCTGATATCTAATTTATTCAATAGTTTTTTTTCCGTTCTGTTGACTTTTTCTGACATTGAGAAGTTCATATTGAAAACCGAAAAACTAAGAATGATCACTATCCTATTTCAAATAATAAAAGTATATATTAGGATTGAATTGTTAATATTTTGAATTGAGGGTAATGAATTAAATGTTCAAGAATTCAGTTATTTCAATACTTATGTGTGGAAAAAGTTGAAAAAATCTAATTATGTCTTCGCAATAATGATCATGTCTTTTATTATTGAAGGTAATTTTTTTCATCATCATCCAATCATTTACTAGAGGTCAAAATAAACTTTTTCATTTCATATATGTCATAATAAAACAGTCATGAATTATAAAGTGATGCTGGTAAAAAATATTCTAGCTGTGTTTATATGAGAACTTAGATTTCAAGTCATAATAAAGGATTCGTCACACGCAAATTTATCTTATTTAATGCATTAACATTTCACTCCTTGACGCTCATGTGTAATGCTATCAAGAAAATATAGCTGCTAATTGCTGTTATAATAGACCATAGTAGATCCATGCAACGTGTCTTGTACACTTGTGCCAATCAATTGAAAGAAAAAAACCTATTCTATAGTCATCAGTATACTTTATATTTTTCTTTTTATTATATTTATTCAGAGAGGTGCTTGTTTATCGTATCTCACTGTCAACATTGTTGTACATTCGATCTGCACCATACGTGTAAGTAATATTTGTGTGATTAATCATTGCTCTTGCTATATTGGTCGAAAATCCAATAAGAAGAATGAAACATGTCTAAATGCTAATCTTTCGTATCTAGGATGTCAATCGAATGTAAATCAAGCAGAGTGGAAGGATGTGGGTGTGGGTGCTGCTCTCTTTCCACCAACACCCACACCCTTCTTCTTAAAGAAATAATTCTGATCCTGTTCTAATCTACTCTATGAAAATGTATTGTCCAGCGGGCAATATGCCTACGAATATAGGGAAATCAACTAGTTTGCTCACCAATAGTAAATATGATGTCAATTGTTATTAAAAACATTTCAGGGTAATCCGGAGCTAATTGATATATAGTAGAGAATGAAGCCCCGTCTCATGTGATGGAGCAATTTCAGTTCATGTGTCAGATTTTTGTGGAACAAAGATAAAAAGGCCAAAAGTTTTTCCCTTCATACACAGACCATGGTATACATGACGACATGCCTCTCATGGCCTGGGTGTATGAGAGGAAAGGACAATTTGCTTTTCTTCTCATAATCTTTAACACTGATTATTGATTATGATTCGCAAGAGTAATAATAGTTCGAATGGTATACTCTGCATTGCACGTATTGAATTAAATTTTATGGTTGCCAATGCTTTTGAAATAACAATGCACACGATTACTAATCATAAAGCAGGCTTCTGACATTCAATTTATAGAAACAGAAACAATATTTTATTTTATTTTTGATGGGCGAAACAATGCATAATTTCATCTATTGAATAAACAATCCGAATATGAATTTCATTAAAAAATTATTGCATTCAGAATTCGAGGCACTGACAATCATTGGTTGTCATTGATTTCATATTTTCTGCTTCGCGTTATTTTGTACAAAAATCAGACAAGTATTAATTTTGATTGAAACAATGTCGTGCTTCGCTTCTTATCATGAGATCATCTGCAACTTGTCCACGAACAAAATCATCGAAGTGCTATATAAATAAAGCATTTACTTACCAACTACAATAGTTATATTTCTTTGCAATCGAACGAATCAAGCAAGTATCATGCAACCGTCAAAAATTCCGTCGCTGCCTTATTACCCAAAAATTGTGCGACAACATCCAACAGGAGATCCTCCATCGAACAACGGTGCTAAGACTTCTCGTCTTTATTTTACATCGGTTTGTTTTCGAATGGAATTAAACGACAATAATAATTCGCATTTTAATTTTTAGGTATCAAGGATTTCCACTAACGGACAACAAAATCGAATATACCCGAAAATCGAAGATACATGTATAAAAATGGGCAAGTCACAACATGCGAAAATTGGTGATCGTCAGTAAGTTATACATTTGTACAAAGTTTTGCATGAAAAACTTCTTTTCATATTGATCATGTATCCAATTATTTTGAATACGTATTTTGATCAATCTCAACAGCTTTGAACGAATCCTTTATCATAGTCATGGAACGGTAGTACGATTTTTGTGTTTTGGTTAGATCAACTAGTCATAAATGAATCAATACATTTGTCAAAAGTAGACTCGGATTGTCAATGTGCCAAAGCATTTGCTGACTTAGAGAAGAATTAGATTAGTATGAAGATTCACGTCAAAATATAACGTGCGTCGGATTAAATCTGAAAAAAGAACTCGAATTGTGAGGTTATACAATCATTCAATTTAGCGGCTATGAGTAGTACAATCATTTAATAGAGTTTTCCTACCGGTTGACAGATAATTTTGGCGTTTACAGAAAAAAAATCTTAGTTTTCGTCTTATTTGAATATTATTGTCATCGGCGTGTTGCTGTGGATTGTAGATAAATGCCATCGTAAATATATCTTGACTCATCTATGATGTGAGCCGATGCACATCAAATTCATATTATACTCTAAGTGACAGTCAATTGAGAAATTCTGAATTATTACAGAGCTAAGTTAGTTACACATAGTCTTCAAAATACTCGTTTTTTTCTTATCTATCTTTGTAGCATTTCATTGATGGATATAAATTGTATTATTTCATTTTCCATTGCAGGACTCGATCCCATCGAACTTGTTTCATGTGTTCACTGTATTGGTGATGCTGATTCTCTTATTAACTGCAATTGCTGCTGTCATAATTCTGGTTAGAAAAGGTGTGTGTCTTGATTTATTGTTCTTTTCTGAAACTAGCATATATTTTTGAAGAAAATAGTGAGTGTAAATTTTACATAGAAGTTTTTCGGCTCCCCTTCTTCATCCCATTACAGATGATAGTGACTCGGCAACCACCATTACAGATCTTAGCAACCTGGACTAAAAATCGATTTTTCTTTATACGGAGAATGTGAGCTGCGATATCAAACTTTTTTTCACTGATTTTCTTTCTTGTTATGTTGACAACAAATGTGAATCACCATAGTCTCGATGGTGGTCATCACTAAGAGTACATGAAATATGCTTTAGTAGAGAAAAAGTCATATGGTCTCTCTCTTTCATTCATTTAAAAAAATATTTGTACGATTTCGAGTATGTACTATTAAGGGTGTTGGCCCTTTTTTATATGCTCGTCTATCCATCACCACTCACACCCAAAAAATCGGTAGTGTTACAGATTTGAATCCCGCAAGGACTTGATTGAAAGTTGTATAATCTGTGATAGAGCCCTAAGTATATCATTGAATGAATTTTTGCAGTTGGTGACGTATCAATGGCATCGTCGAGTAACGCGATAATTAGCAATGCTTCGTCTTCGACCACAAATACTACCTCGTCAACAGTCAGTACTGGTACCGTATCAACTACAAATACAACAAGTGAGTTTTCAATCTATTCACAGCAGTCTCATGTATCTTGAAAAATTGAGGTTGCTGAAAAAGTGTAGAGATATGCGAGAGATGCCAAACAATATGTAGACAAACTATTTCATCGTAGCAGATATATCCATACCTTTTTCATATCTCCGTAAGGAGATGCATCTCCTACATGGGTCCTAGGCTAAAAACCGAGAGTCATGTTGTTGATCAGGACTATGTTAGGTGATGGAGACGTAGGAGATCCGAGGGCAGATGTTTATCCTCAATTTCCTATATACCGTATGTGGCATCTCTCTTTATTCAATATAATTTTGAATTAAGCATGAACCTGCACAAAATGCATATGAGGTACATTTGAAGCTAGTCGATGAAAAAAAAAACTGTTTGTATATTCAAACTTGGAGTAGAAAGCTTTTCTTCTGTTCAATGGAGCAAATAAAATTTTCTATATGGTTTACGGAAGATTATGATTGTAATGTTTATAACAGAAATAGCCGACAACTAATGAGTAATTTTAGTATAACTTTTTCTCTCTCTCTCGTACGGTTACCGCTTCAAGATGCAACTTATCTTTAGAGACGATCTTTACAGTTAGGCCGACACAATTTTTTTGTCACAGAACGTGGCATTGTTGCGTTGATCAAGCGAAAGCCCTGCAGAAAACCCACAAATGATAGTTTTTTTCGAAATTTTGGTAGTAAAAACAGGAATATTATTTCAAGTAGCGGAAGATACCTTCAAACTTCATAGAGATACCTTGTCTAAGAAAGATACGAATGTTGTTGGTATGTTCATATATCTGATTTTCAGTTACATTGATATGACTGGGGTCATTGTTGATAAGCAAGCAAAATTTTGTTCTCGGATTATAGGATAGTTTGCAATCGGCAGGTGCCATTGCAATTCCAGAACATTTGCTAAAATGTTTAACGCTACGGAATGGAATGCTTTAAGGATGGATTTATTATTCGATTTATTTATCTTCGTTTTCTGAATTCAAATAATATCATTACCTTCTCGAACGTATATAAGTTTCTTCGACACTACTTGATTGACTCTACGGCAA
This sequence comes from Rotaria sp. Silwood2, assembly GCA_905329745.1. NCBI lineage: Eukaryota > Metazoa > Rotifera > Eurotatoria > Philodinida > Philodinidae > Rotaria > Rotaria sp. Silwood2. The sequence goes on from CAJNSZ010000430.1 coordinate 14,129, forward strand.
TACTCAGCTCCACACTCACAGTATTGAATAGGCTTGTGTCACTAGCAATTGGCTAAGGCTATTATTATGTTGCTACAGTAACAGATCACACAGTGACATCATGTGATCTCTATTGCTTTTGCAGCAACCAGTATTGGAGTTTGTTGGAATTCAACGGCTATAACTGTGACGGGCATGGCTGGTGTGGAAGATGTGGCTGCCGATCGATTCGATCGTCCTTTCGGCATCACATTGGATTCATCAAATGCACTTTATATATCCGATCAAAATAATAATAGAGTTCAGAAATGGTTAGCCGATGCGTCAACGGGTACGACAGTGGCGGGTCAAGCAAGTGCAGTAGGTGGAACGGCTTCAAATAGCTTAGATACGCCTAGCGGCGTTCTACTCGATTCAAGTGGCAACATCTATGTGGCCGATACCAACAACTTTCGAATTCAATACTGGTCTTCGGGTGCATCTTCGGGCACGACGATAGCCGGCATCACAGGTAGAATAATAAGACAATCTAGCAGAAATATACAACGGATGAGAATTGTTTCGGAATGCTATAGTAATTGAAACCAAGAACTTCCTCAAAAAACGTCACATTTCACTTTTACGCATCTAAACTCGTCTGATTTCAAATAAGGAATTCTATTGAACATTTTTTACCATTTAGCTTGAAAATCAGTGTCGAATTTTTGCTTACTTTTTGTAACCAAAAATTTTAAGTCATGAAAATGCGACAAGATCTTTGTATCAAAGTTGCACGTTTGTTATAGGTTCTGCTAGCTCAGGAAACAATGAACTAATGAATCCATATGGTATTGCACGAGATCCAAGTTCAGGCACGTTGTACATAGCAGATCAGAGCAATCATCGAATGATGAGCTATTTAGCAGGTGCCTCATCAGGAACTGTAGCAGCTGGGGGCAATGGTCTAGGAACAAGCAAAACACAGCTTAACTATCCAGTAGGCGTCTACTTCTGTGAAAATCAATCTGCTAAAAAAAAATGTAAAGTAAATGTGCCACCTCTGGTGAGCCGATATGGTATTTTACAAAAGTAACCTGTTCTAGATCACACGAAGATTATTCATGGACGAGTGAAGAAATATTCTCTTGACTGGTCTTCGTGAAAAAGTCATCAACACCCGATTAGAACGCCCAAAATCCAGAAAATACAAAAACTCATTTCTGATTGGTTGCAGCAGACAAATACACATACATTTCTCGAATATAGACCCTCTCTTGCAGAAAAGTGAACATATTAATGATCTCTTACAAATCGGAAATATTGTTTAACTTTCATCGAGCTTAATAACAAAAAATTATCTTTGTTCTTGTATGAGGTCAGCGATATAAATAAAATGTTCATCCGATTGAAAAAGTGTCCTATTCAATCGAGACAAGTTTTATTCACATTCTATCGCGGATTCTGTTGATCTGTTGAATACGATTTTTGTGAGTTCACGAGAAAATATTCCAATGAATAGCTTATCATTTTTTGTAGAATATTTTCATCAAAACGGGCAGTAATTCCACTACTTCTATCTTTAATTTAGGTTTAGAGAGCAATAAAAATAAGATAGAACAAAAACTCTATTATAAAAGAAAGTCTAATTCAATCTTCTTGTGACTACTACCGGAATGCGATTGCTTGTACTCATTACGGTAGGTCTGATTCTGTTGTGCCAAAACTTCAAGTTATTCTAAACTTCGGGCAAACAAGCGAGACAGACGAACGGCAAAAGTGTTGAAGTGGAACAGACGAGCAAGATAAAGTAAGGCATAACAAGAAGTCCGAAATCAGTTACATTCAGTAATTGCATAAAAGTCACCATATAAAGCAACGAAACGTCCAACATTTGTGTAATCATCTTTTGATGGCGATTTCACTTGATATGCTGATGCATTTGCTGCTTTTTTATTAGTACTCTGATTATTGGAGTAATATTCAAAATGGCAATAAGAAGAACAGATACTATACCGTGCCCAAAGTATTCATACGTACCGAGCGTAAGATTTAGTATTATGAAACATGGTTCTTGGCAACCGTTCACACTAGAATCGTAATACGTTTCAAGCGTGGAGAGATGGAAACACTATGAAAAATGAGAATATATCTTTCTAAAGATGCAAAGGTCATTACCAATAAATTTATTGAGGAAACATTATAGTCAATAAATATCGAGTGACGTCGTTATTTAACGATTCAATTCTATTTTCTTTTTAGATTTAGACCTATTCGAAAAATACCAAGCATCTAGACAAGAACTTATCAATTGATTTTTTTTCACCTACTGATCACTATCCGTGTAGAATTTTCACTGATAAATACGATAGTAAAATAAGTCTCCGATCACAAAGAGTTTAGCACTGATATTCACTCTTCTTTCAAAGCGATCCTACGCAAATAAAACAAATGATGAAGCTTTGTTTCGGGCAATGATACTGACGCCAGTGTCCCATATTCTATCTTTGAACGTCATATTGTTTCAAAACTGAAAAGAAATCTCATCATTTGATATGAAACAGACAAGACAGTCTATCTGTGACCATGGATCTATGACTTTGAGTTCATCATAAATGAGTTGTGATATTATTCTTTGATTCAATTGTTGTAAGTTGTTTAACATTAACTGTTTTATGTCTAGAGGTAACATTTTTTTCCTACATGAAGAGAAAATAGAAAGAATAACTTACAGGACAGACAACACGAACAACAATTTCTCTTTCCATTTTGATGATAGGATTTTGTTCATGATGAAAATGCAACATAATTACTTTGTTTAACTTAGGTTCACATTGTTTCCTGTTCGAGAGAAGCTGTCATGACAAAATGTGTATGACCTCATTAATGAAATTCTTTAAATGTGCTTTCACGGTAAAAAAAAGAAAGATTATCTCGTTTTTTTTGCTTCATTCGGCTTTTTTTATTTTGTGTTACCGACGTCTGCCGGGTTTCTCAAAAAGAAGAATGAAGTAGAAAAAAAAGATTGCGATATTTGATGAATTAAAAAGCAAAATTCATACATGTCCTTGTGTGGAACTCATTATGAATACTGTCATTAATAGTGTCCATGCGTATTTGGCAATTGACTCTGCAATTGTTAAAGAGAAACATGTGAAATCTCGACAGCTCACCATCTCAGTTATTCTAAGTTTGAGTTCCGATTTCCCACTTTCATTGTTCCATAGAAGGTGAAGAAACGCAATTGATGTTCCTTTCTTCTTCAGGATGAGGCAGATAAGACTGTTTTGCGTCAACCCTTTCCTCAGAATCAATTTATTTCTGTAAGGTTCTAATATGGAATTGTTCCTGACGTGATTAAAAAATAAACATTTTTTTGTACAATGAGCAAGTACTTTTGTCTGCAATGCATGTAAACATATATAATATTTTTATATTGGGGACACGGATACATTAAATGATTGATGAAGTTTAAACAAAAAATGGATAAAATTCATTTAGACAAGCAAGATTGTGCAGTGGATAGTTTGTAAAAACAGATGTGAATTGCACCACATGTTTGTTTTATAATTATGACATTAAAGTGTAACAAAAATTGTTGTAAGAACCAAAGACATTGAAAGCTAAATTTGTTGTCTAAATACTATAATTGGTGGCATGTGATACATAAGTATTCTTGGTAAATTTTCGACTGTACTTTCCAATACGACAGTTTTAAAAAATCCTAAGAATAGCTTATGAGTTTTTCAATTACGAAGTTAAATTGTTATGATTTTATTAACTCTTGTCTAAGTCAACCTCTTCATCTGATTTGTAGAGCTTTATTCTTATTATAAATTTCTCTCTAAGAGAATTTTTCCTATTTTCACGCATTCCAATCTCAACTGTGATAGAAAGTTTTTTTTTTTTAAATGTTAGGGGGTAGGTAACTGTGTCGAGCAACAAACACCCACAATCCTCCTAGTATTGAAGTGAAATGGAGACTTCAAGCATTTTTTGATCATCTTAACTTTTATTCGGTACTAATTAGTAGTTCAACCAATTAATTGTATTGAAACCGAAACTTTGTTTTTCGTCTGCAGAATAAATTATCCCAATTTAAGTGGATCAAGTCATTTGCATATCTTGGTTATTTGCTTACTACCAGGTTAGGATGGGAAAATTTTCTTAAGAAGACGTTCATTCGCATTCGTCAGCAGACGTCAATGGTCAATTTAATTAAATTTCATTATGACGAGTTCTATTTTCCACCTTTATTCTTCCTGTTTTCATATAGCTTGCTACACTTTATCCGCGCTTCAGGGTTTACAACGTGAGTCTTAATCATTTTTACTATATGTCGCTTAAACGTATCTATCGGTGTCTTTGATTCGGAAACATGTTTTTCTCGTCTGTTTAGAGAGAACGATCATTGAATGATATATTCTATAAACATTAATTGAAATACTGTAAAGCTTTCACAAAATCACGATATGGTTACTTGATTGTAGAGCAACTTTTTCTTAATGCACATAGAACGAAATGAGAGGAACAAAGATCATGAATTCATTGCATACGAAAATCTAAACAATTTGCTATTTATATCGACATATTATGTTTCGCGGCTAGTTGGATGTCATCATATGGCATGAAAGATTGTATCAGACCTAGATAAGCACGACTTTGAAAGTCTCGTATTGTTCCCGAAGATGTTCTAGTGTGGTATTATGTTGTGATCTCTTCATCTATTTCTTTAGATGCTCTATTTTTCTCTTTTTGTCTCCTTTCTTTCTTTTATCTTGTTCTTTTCTTTCTCCTTCTTCATGCTTTTTCTTTGGGATTGAAATGGTCAGAAAGTTTTAAAGGACAATAGACAATACTATAACATTAATAGACCTAATTCTGTCGAGAAAAATACTTCCTTCGTAAACCTTGGATAACTCAAGGTTCCGAAGTAGAGTAAACATTTGTTGATGTTTAGTAATAAGGGTCACCATAGTACCGAAATTTTTTTTTTTTTGAATTTCCCTACAATTTTTAATCTGCCGTTTGCATGTAGAATTGTAATGAGTCTCAGAAAAATCTCAATTAGTTATTATAAATGACCTCTATTCAAAATAAAAAAACACTTTTGGATTCCTCATGATATGACGTATACACTAACGTTTTTCAAAATAATTCGAACTCTTCTATTTTTTCACTTCTTCGATACAGAAATATGAAGTGGAAAAAAAAACGACGTATTTGTGTTTCTCATTCTGCCGCAACATAGTGTTTTATTTTTCTATTTAAGCTAATCAATGTATTTTGTTTTCCTTATTCTGCCGTTAAATGAAGATATATATAGAAATAAGAGCAAATAATTAAAAATATATTGTAACTAATCGACAGAATAAGGAAAATAAAAAACGTTGATCGACACAAATAGTAAAATAAAACAAAATGTCGCAGCAAGGTAAGAAATACAAATACGTTGGTTTTTTTTTTCATTTCATATTTTTGTATCGAAGAAATGACATAATAGATAATTTCGAATTCTTTTGAAACAAAAACATCAGTCTATTCATCATGTCAAGGAAAATCGAATCGTATTCTTTTTTTGTTTGGAATAGAAATCATTTATAATAATTAATCGAGGTTTTTCTGAGATTCATTACCATTTTACATGCAAACGGCAGAAAGTTCAAGAAAAAATGATCTCGGTGCTATTATGATGCTTCTTACTAAACATCAACTGATTATTTTTCAGCCGATCGATAGAGAAATGTTTACTTTAGTTCGGAAACTGGAGTTATCCAAGGTTTACGAAGATAGTATTTTGTTCTCACAGAATTAGGCCTACTGACTCTACTTTAAATATTACGAATGATAGAATTATGAAAGAATTGATAATCAGTTTCCAATTTCTCGATGAATTATCTCATTTCTAATAATATTTCTCAACAATGTAGGCGGCTTAGCATTAAAAAAATAGATTTCATCTTGTTTATCAATACCATCAGGTTTTCAAAAATCGATAAAAGATAAAACAATTGTTCAGATTATTATTCTTTACTTTTCAAATACTAATATGAATTTTATATTGCAAGGTCATTTTCTTCTCTATGATTTAGAAACTTCATATGAAGTAATTGTGTATACTGGTGATAAAAGAGGTGCCGGTACAGATAGTCAAGTTTATATAACATTATTTGGAAATAATGGAAAACGAACAGAAAAATTCATTTAAAAAAGTC
>CAJNSZ010000430.1:20398-44723 GCA_905329745.1 Rotaria sp. Silwood2
TTCTCTTCGATTAGTCCAAATAATTATCACTTAATTTAACTATTTCATTTTGTTGTATTTCTACGAAACATTAAAGATTTTTTTAAATTTTTATATGGTTTGATACTGCAATTGATTACTCTATCTAATAAATAGTGTTCAGTTGATGGTATGTAGCATCTATTGATAAGAAAATAAAAAAAATTCTATCGCCCAATAAATACAAGTTTCGCACAAACTAGTAAAACTAATAATTCGAAAAGAGAATTTGAAATGTTCAATAAAGGATTTTTCGAAAATTACTGAATTGTTTTGTAAAACTGAACTATGTGCATATATTTGATCAAGTATAAAATGGATGAATACAAATAAATGAATTGTCTAATAAGTGATAATTATTTGGACTAATCGAAGAGAACATCTGAAAATTTAACAGAAAAAAAAGATTTATTTTATTTGTGCTCCTTGAATCTCGTTAAGGTTTTTGATGTATTCCAACTAAATCAATTGAAAATATTTAATTAGATAGAATAATCGATGATCTACCATATACTATACATAAATAAAGAACTTCTGATGTTTTGTGTAAAAATTCAGCAAATCAAAAAGAACTATTAAAACTAAATGAATCATTTTCTATTGTGCTTACTTTCTTACGAAGCTGTGTATGACATTTGAGAGATGCTTATTTTCGAATCAAAAATTCGTAGACTATGATTGACAATGAGCTGTCAAGTTAAGAGTCTGTATTAAAACGATACGTCATTTTAATACTACAAAAATGAGCAATAAAATAATAAAAACTATCAATTTATGCTCATTTTTCCTAGGAAACACACTGATCACGTGAAAAGAAGATCATTTTTACGATTGAGACTGATACACAACGACTTACAGCCGTTTTTGAAGGCATGCAAACATTTGACTTGAGGGCCAACCCGTTTTATACTAGGAAAGAGAGCATTGAAACTATCAAAACAATCATTTTATACGCACTAAGTAACACCAGACTTACAGCGAAATTAGATCATTTTCGAGACAAAAGACAAAGAATGATGATTATCAAAGATTTTCAAGAAAAATGGCATGCACTTGAATAGTAATACAACACTGAGCATTAAAGCCTTCGAAACAATTAATATATGCTCATTTTTCATATGAAACATTGTATTCACTTCTGAAAATATTTTTGTTCAGAAGTAGTGGCATCTCGCTGTAGATGATTGGAAACTGGGGAAGATGGCACCACTATTTTTGTGTTTGCTTTTAATTTTCTAGCTAAATATTAAAAAGATCTGAAATTTTTACCAGATATAGTATATCTTAGGGCTATATTATGATGTGGATATGTGCATGCGGATGAATAGAAGATCCACATTCACACCCATTTCCCATTCTTTGTTCGAGGGATTCCCTATCCAAAGTTTACCAGTATGTAAGTTGATCGTTCTTTCGACACGTGCGAATTTGAAGTTTTTTCAATGAAAAGTTATAATCTTAGACCTGTTCTAGCTCACTAAAACTATCGCCACGCGCATGTCGATATTATGATGCATTTAGAGCAATTTGATTTTATCGAATTTCGAACGGACACGAAATGCGCACTGATGGCATGCCTATCGTGACACTTTTCAATTAGTCCAGATTTTCTGATTATGTAATGCAGGGAACTACAATATGTATTCTAGAGAAAAAATCTGAAAGATTGTCGTGCCGATGCTATCCATTCCAGAAGAACCATGTTAAAGCGAATGACAAACCTCCGCTGAAGAAAGTGTTGAGTTCAGAAGTAACCAAATAGACTTACTGTACAGATTCAAGTATGAAAATAGTCAACTAACTGAACAAATTAGTAAACTTAGCATCAAAATGAGTTCCCAAGGCAAGCACTATAAATCATCTTTGATCTGCTGATAGTACGCTATCATGAACTGTAGATTTCAACGAAAGCAGTATATAACTTCTATGATGAATATAGCAAAAGTATTATTTTTCTATTTCTTAGGTACTCTCCTGTCAGATTTGGCGCTATATATCGATATATATGGCAATGGCCATTGTCGTCATCCCTGCATTGGTCTCCATTATCACAAATGCAATCATCTTCATTCATGTGTATTCTTCTTCATGTCGGACCAAACCTCGATCCACAGTTCTACTGGAATGATTTAGTTGTATAGTGGTAAAAGTTATCCACTGTTATACATTTTACTAGTCATTTGAACGGGACTATGCTTGTTGAGTAATATGATCAATCTCTTTATGTGTAATCATGAAGTACGACAATATTTGAAAAGAACATTAAAGCTGACTTTTATAAATTACCTTGACTTTTCCTGGTGAGAACAATTCCAGTAGTAATTAATGTTAGAATTTAAAGTGAAGTGCCACAATGGAATTGAACTGATCTTATTTTCGGAGTGTTTCAAATGGCATTGCTTATGATCGGACTAACACCAAAAATCATCTAATAATATCCGCAATGCCATCAACGAAACATCCTGAAACCGTTCATGGGCATATCATTCGAATTTTTCTCAACTCTGCAAGCACGTCATTCACAATCAGAAAGGGATTGATAAATAGAAAGAAATCCATCTTCACCTCAATATATAAAATCGGTCATGATGCAAACTAAGTTTTCTGAAAGTTTACTTGGTGGCTTAATTGCTCTAATCAATATATCATTGTAGCTGAGATAATGCTGGTCATTGTTATATTTCATGCTTGAAGTTGCCGTGTTTCTTGATAGTCGCTAGATGAATACTCAGACGTCTCAATCTCATAGAAAGAATGTAGTTCTGTAACGTAGCTAAACGGTTGTATTTACTCCTAGCCTATCGGTCTCAATCGTTATTGACTACAATGACAAGAAGACCTTGTATCCAAATGCAACGACAATCAGTTAAGAGTCAGTCATTTTCAATGTTACAAAATTTTATCTTTATAAATGAAACATTACGCATTAACATGTCATTTTTGATTAAAATACGGAGAAACAAACTAGAACTGACTTTAAAATGTAGAATCGTTTTCAATTCTGAGCTGCCCATGAGAACAAAGCTTGAACGTCTGTTCTTCTCGGTGCCTATTTCAAGATATTTAGTACGTTTGATGGACAAGTGCATCTTGTATTTGTATTCACTACATTCCATGCGTAAAGCAACTTTTCTGGTAATTTGAACTTTTCGTATCAGAATAAGTTTCTTCTGATCACCGTATCCTTTTTACTTGATATCATATCGTCGACTTCCTTGAGCATGAGCACTTTTTCTACCTCGTTTATACTGAGTTATTTTATACAAAGTATGTATTCGATACATTTTTCCTTTGCAAAATGTGCACCGAGCTTTTGGCATTTGAACTATTTTACCGTAGAGTTAACGAATATATATGTAAAACGTCGTAAATTCAATTACACATCTATATCGCGATTCAAATCACATAATAGACTGAAGAATAGCTTCCAAACATCGAGAATTTAAAGTGTTTAAGTTGATATTTCGAGATGACAGATGTAATTACATAATGAACTACATAGAATAGTCTTTTATAGGATGCATTGATTGTTCTTTTCTTTCTTTCTTGATATCGATTATATGTCGAAATTCTGTAAAAAAAATTGCGATTGAGAATATGAAGACACTAACGTTCTGAATGATAAAACGAACATTGGTATCAATATATATTCTTACCTGTAATTAAGAAACAAGTTCATTGCATGGGCTTCACGAAAACCTTAGTTTTAATGAATGCAATCGAAAATAGGTAAATCTTTGTACAAAAAAAATAAAACTACATATACATCATAGGCACGAAAAGAAAAATTAAAGGCAGTATATTATCATCAAGAACGGTTATCAGTGAAACGATAGCAGTGAATTTTCTGCAATTTCATCATCCGAACGAACGTTTTAACTATTATATATGCTGCGGAAGTCGAGGTGAATCATATGGCATCATTTCGGATTGATTCCGACTGCCAGCATGAGTAGATGGACTCTGAAGATTAAACAATATGAAAAGTATGCATAATAAAAGAGAAGAATGTATTCGATCAAGCATACTTGACTGTAGAAACTGGGCTGCGAGTAATAGACGTTTGATATAGCGTTAGATTGCTTATATGAACGACTTTAATCTTGATATGTTGTTCGATAAGGATTGTATGGTTCACAATTTTGCGGCTATTCTATAAATATCGATAAGAAATATTTTTGTAATTGAAGAACAGGTACTTACGTTTCTTGAATAATGGTTGATGTGAATAACTCGAACATTGTTCGTTCGAAGATGTGCCATTGTAGGATATTGATTGTCCTGGGATAAGATAAATCATCACCACATCGGGAGGAACGGTGGATTTTTGACGAATAACTTGACCATTTGGTCCGACGTCAATGTATCTTGGTGATTGGCTTTTTTGATTATAACTGCTATCCATAATCGATCGTTTTTTTTTTAAGAGAACCTTCAGTGAAAATATCGGTCATGCGAAAATTATCTTCAAATAATATTTTTTTACGGAAAAAATAGTTGTTTTCTGAAGATAGAATATGAAAAGAAATTTCATAGTCGTTGTTGAATGTCTGTTCTTTGACTCACCAATCCTACTCACAGTTATACAATCTGATGAATGTCGACACAATGAAGAAATTATTTAATTCTTATATAATCAGCACCTTAACAGCAAAACAACTCTTTCTTCATCCATATTTATATGGAATGTTGCATTCAATAATCGTACAGTTTGCTTGAAAAATCAAGAATATTCAAGATTGACATAGGATAATCGAGAAAAATCGAGCAAAACATGTATGATGATAGGTTATGGCATTTTTTTTTCTTCCCTCTTCATCCATTCTACAACGATGTAAACAGGTAACAGAAATGAAATCAAACGCTTCTCTTAATAGTTGAAACTCTTAAGAAGCCCTCATGATTAACAATTAGTGTCGATCGATGAATCATTCTTTCTTTCTCTAAGCCATGTTGATGATAATGTCAAGAGGAAGAAAACCGATTAGATTCATCACCAGCAAGGCAGGCTAAGTGTTTTTGATTGAGATTCACACCGTCCTACTCTATGTTGATAACAGATAAAATCATGCACACTTGTTCAGAATCGACCTCCTTCTGGATGTGAGTGTTTCATTGATTCGCACGAGTCAATTCTATCGAATATCTATATTATTGGCAAATCATGGAAGAATGTTTATCGCAATAGATTTCAATTGAGTGAACATTATTTGGAAGTCATAGTTTTTCCACAAAAGATAAGTTTGGCAATCTACAAAGGAGCGACAATGAGGTTAAGAGAATCGTTGTTAAACTTGAAGATATTATCAATCAATAGATCTTCACATTCTCCATTCATGAGATTCTAGACATAAGGGTGAAGATAAGCGTGCACGAGAAGAAGCCTAACATTCTTCCATTCTCATTCCATCCGATTTATCTTCAAACATATATTAATGAGAGAGAATCATTTCTATTGGTTATGGTATCAAATCAATATCTCGACACGCCTATTAATCAGCAATTTTAGAAGAGCATTATTGTCAAAATTCAGTGTTAATCCACTACTTATGTTTTCGAATTATAATTGGACATAAGAAAAAACTAATTTGCTTGTCAGTTGAAGAGAAACTACTGGTCGATCATAGTAAAAAAAAATGTCTATTCACTTCACTTACCGTTCGAATATGAGAACATTTTCAGTAAAATCTTACTGCTCATCAGAACTGTCAATCAATGAGGTTATACTGATATTAAACAAGAGTATACGACAATCGTAACAGGGAAAGAAAAATAGTAGTACATATATGTCAACAAACGAATAATGTGGAAAAACTTCTATCAGTATAAATGAAGAAGAACATGTTGTATCATTCAATTTAATTCCTTAAAAGGCTTTGAAAAAACTCAAAGTCAAAGGACAATCATGCTTAATATTGAAATTTCTGATAGACACATTTTATTTAACTCTATTCGCTCGATCAGAGACAACATTCTTCAGGTCTGTCAAATCCGAAAGCTAGATGTCATTTTTATTCCAAGAGACAGTTTAAGAAGATTCATCAATACAAACTTTGATCCCATTATATTTGATTACTTTCAATATTATTGGGTAGCTGCTATAAAAGATTGTTTTATATTAAAATTCAGGACAATACAAAATTTATTTTGTTTTTATTTAGAATGATTATCTGATCGCTCAAGGTCTATTAAAATATATTGATTCAAGTCGTTTAAATCAAATTAAACAGTAACATACTCAAATAATATTAAATTATTTGTTGAAAGTCTTTTATTGATCTCAATTTAAGAATTCTTCATTTAATAAATGTTCAATCATTAGCTAAATATAATCTTTACTGTTCAAATCAAAATCAATATGCAACCATACTTAGTGAATGTAATACTATTTTATGTTTTCTTTAATATGATCTTATTACAATGTCAATTAATAATCAATAGTCAACAACAAATCATTTTCAATAACATAAGTTTTTTCACCTGGTTTTTCATTAGTTACATTTTTTTTTTAGATTTTATTGAGTTTTATTCAAGTGCACCTATTGGATCGAAAAGAGCATCGTTTTTACAGTATATTGTGTTCTTCTATATTTGAAAGAATTCTAAAAAAAAGAATTTATTTTTTTTATCATTGTCATTCATCATCGAATTAATACTGAAATTTTTAAGATATGTAAAGAAAAATTCAACAATCAAATTACTATAAGGAATAACATACAACAAACAACAATAATACACCAGTAAAAAAAATACAAAGTTAAAGTATATAATGTTCCTCTATTCTACCTAGAGGCAAAAAAAAATGCAAACGATTAGTTTTCATTTTGTATCTGATGATATGTAGAGGGAATTGATTAAATTGTAACTCATGCATAAGATGAGCAGTGTCACTTATTCAAGTATTTATACTGAATATATTTATTAGAACTGGTAATTGCAAGGCTACATTCCAGCACTTTTCACTATGTTCTTAATAAATTGGACATATTGGAAGTTGTCTGACGACATCTGTATTTTCTTTCAATTCTATGGCAAAAATCAGCCCTATTAATTACTTTTGCCATCATCGTATAATAATGTATACCACCATTCAGTTTAACCAATAACGAAAACAAAACTCGTCGTTTTTACGCGTTAAAAAATTGGTTTTTGCATAAAAACAAGTTATATTTTTTTAGCGCTAGTGGATAATAGTAGCGATGATGGCAATGATAATTGTCATTATCTCTCAAGATATATGAATAATCCAGGAACATCATCGAAACAAAATAAATTAATTCAATATTTCAGATTCAACCATCGTGAAACAATTACAAATGATATATTTAATTTTTAGAAAACAATGCCCGAGTCTTCATCAGACTTGGCGAAAGTATCATAGTAGAGTTTCATTTTTCTAGCAGCATCGGCTAGCGTTGAACGTTCATTTAGCGCTGTGGATTATATCGTCGAAACATTTCATCGAACGTAGCACAGGACATTATTTATTTTTGGACTCAACCGAGACAACGAAATAAAAGAAAATAATGCGTTGGATATAATAAAAAAAAACTGTTCGTTGAGATTGTATAGTAATTGATTCTTTTTAAATCTTGAATAACTTCGAATTAATCATCAAAAATATGTTTACGTAGGATCAGGTCACGAAAACTTATTTGACCTCGAATCGGTATCAAATTGGGTCACGAAGATTTGACACATATCGGATATTGATGTGTATTTTTTTACGCATAAAAGCGTTAACTTTTTCGTTACCTGTCTGTCTGAGACATTGAAGCACATTGTACATTATTCGAACAAGATTTTCAAGATAATTAATTATCAATAAAGATATATTAACTATAATTGAACTGATCAAGGTTCAAGGAGATTACGAACACATGTGACAATAGCTTTCGTATCCAATTTTCTGTCAATGCTCTGAATCTCATATACAGTATGATGGTATATCTTTTTCATACTACAATGACTGATTAGTTGTAGGCTGTGATGTCAATATCACGATGCAATGCCTTACAGCTGTCATTTTTGTATTTGTTTCTACTAACTTATGATTCTTTAAAATTTGTTGAATTGAAAACGTTTTCCGCTTCTCTTACTGTCCTTCATAAACAGCCAAGGCACACAGTTTTTTTCTTTTTAAAGTTGTGATGAAAGAAAAAAAAACCAAAACGTCGCTGATTATTTTGCATTTTGATTTATGAAAAGAAGTGGTAAACGTACATTAATTTTTCTTCTTTTTCATCGCAAGTGAGTAAATATAAGGATTACAAAAATTGACTATGAAATTATCAAAGCAGTTAAGACCTCATAATCATTTACAAAGGTTTGATTTGTCCAATAATTGCAGTAATTTGTGTTGTACAGCGTATACATTGCTATATTTCGTCAGAGGGTAATAGTTACAGTTGTAATATTCGACTATTTTTATCTGTTTTCTTCAAACTGATCAGACAAACAAGTACTGAAAACGTCGACGTTTTGACACGTAAAAATGTCGATTTTTTCGTTATTTGTCTGACTACATGATCTCGATGCTTTCTGTCCCAAAAATTCTTAGTCGTACATAAAATAGTATGCTCAATCGACCATCCAATAGGTATTTCGTCGACGTGCCGGTATAAGGTAACCATGAGCATCGAGAAATTCAAGCGTACCCCTCGAGTTTTCAGTTTCCGATAGGCCGAGAACTCGGTGATAGATTAGTAAAATGCTTAGTGTGCGATCAATCGAACGATTTTTATCGAGGTGATCAAAATTTGATCAAAATAATAAGGATTTTTTTTTGCATATATGCTTCGAGTCGTCGAAACTTATCGAATTAATGCGAAGAAGGAAATTCGAGTATGAATACTTACGATGAACATTCATCGAACATCTAAACTAAATGTGAACTATTGTTCTCATATGAAAGTTATCTTTTCAATTCTTTGAAGAATAATACTTTCAAGATTACTATTTTAACATCTGCTAAAAGTTTTAGAAAATGAGAAAAAACTTTTTAATTGAATAAAAACACCTTTTGCGTCTCTAACTAGAGAAAAAGCTTTTTTTTGAGTCTCAAATATCATATAATAAGCGTATTAGATAAATATGCCATTTAATAAATAAGTAATTTGAGTGATAAAGTACAAAATCAATATATAAAAAAAAGTTTTCAAACATTCAAAACGCAAAAATTTGTTATGACTGCGTTTTTTCGTCAAAAGCACTTATGGGTTCCGCTCTTACTTGTTATTTTTTATCCGTTAATGCTAAATATTTTTTAGAAAATTATGAAATTAAGGAAAATATATGTCGAACATACATCATCCTACTAACATAGCTGAATGAAAAAGACATTTACAAATCACTTTTTGAACAAATTTGACAAAATCAAAAGTAATCTTACCATTTGAATATTGTATTTCTGCTTGGTTTGTTTCTACTAGAGCACTCAATATTATGCTTCCGATATGTTTTTTTTTCCTGAAGTACTCGAAACTTTGATAAGTACCAAGGGATCTAAGAGTGCTTGAGGAATCGAAAATGAATGTTCGATAGGATACAGGTTTTGGATGGTCCGAATCCGACGGCTGCCGAGAGGCTCGATGTCGGAGCAGAACGAACAAAAAAAATTCAAATTTTCGAGCACTTATTGCATCCATTATACGCTTTTTACAGTCTACTTGAATGGGATGTAAATATCTGCCATAAAGTACTTTTTAAGTGCGTGATCAGATGTCAAACCACATCCACTCTCACTTAACAATATCTAACCATATTTCCGTAATCTCCACACGACATCACACTCTGACCTTTGACCTAGATATAGGCACACACTTAACACTATATGTATACCTAGTACTAAACAAAAGTTCTAAGAGCAATACACAAAAATAAAAAGTTAAAGAGCCATTTTTAGTTTTATTTTATTAAGTATTGAACATAGTTGCGATGGTTACTTATAAAAAGTTCGAAATATTCTAGTAATTTATCAAAAGTTCTTTTGAGCTCTTTTTCTGGAACATTTTTTAACTGTCATTGAAAGCTCATGATTAAGCGTGTCATATCTATTTTCCGGAAATTTTTTTTATAGTACTAGATTTAGTTTTATATATACGATCCATAAACAAATAAACTAGAGGATCACGTTGATCTAGATCTACTCTACACATTTTGTTCCATGAAAGTGGCCGAAATTTTGCTCAGAAAAAAGTTACGAGACACAAATTCTGGGGAGACTGCCATCTTTAAAAGAAGGTGATGCTTTCACACTTCTAGCCCTAATAACGTTGTTTCTGAGAAAAATTTCTACTATTTTCTTACTAAAAAAACCTTGTCGAAAAGATCGAGATCTACACGATCTACTAGTTTTATTGTTCTGTAGTTTCACAAATAAAAATGAAGCTTGTACTATAAGAATTGTTTCGATAAAGTAGGTACGACATATCTGCTCATGCGATTTTTAAGACAGTTAAAAGTGTTCCAGAAAAAAAGTCCAAAAGAATTTCTGAAAAATTAGTAGAATGCTTGGAAATTTGTATAAATAATCATGGCAACTTTGTTAAATATTTAATAAAATAAAACTAAAAATATCTCTTTGATTTGTTCATTTTATTTATTGTCCTTAGAACATTTGATCAGTTCTAATCAGATTATAGTAATGTACGTGTTTTATCTGATACTTTTACTTCAACACTTCGTTTTTTTTTTAATGTCTAAATGCAACGTCAGCATAGTTAGAATTAAAACTGATCGAGTTATAACTCGAGAGACAAATTGTTTTAACTTTCAATAGATTTTCCTACCTATCAAAATTTTGAGAAATAGTTTTTATTTCAGCTATAACTCAAGTAGAACCATTCGATAGAGCATATCATGGGATCCATAATTTTGACCTCCAATTTCACTGCTTTTCTGCCGTTTTTGATCTGAAAGTTACCCCTTCCTGCCGAAAAATGATCAGAGTCTAGAAGCAAGTATATGATACTTGGCTTCTAGCGAAAACGAAAAAGACTAGTCACTGAATCTCAGCGGTGTATTCTTGCTTCCAGGATCTGACAATTTTTTGGAGTTTTACAGCAGAAGTTTCATCCGTACACCACTCACTTAGGATATACTAGGACTTACGACATTATGTGATCCTTATTTACAGATGACTGCCTATTTCGGGTAGTAATAAACGACGACAGATTTTTGCGATTGTTTTGTGCGGCGTACGTTAAAGCTCGTAAGTCATCGTTGTGAACAGTCTACGTAATGCCCATCATAATTATATGAATACACTGCCGATTATAACTGTAAGCATCATATGTCCGTCACAAGGAACTGCAGAATGAAAGAATATATATATGATAAAATAGAGAAAAAGATATCTCCACGTACTTTTTGCTATCCGGACAGATGTTCTAAACCAATAAGACTAGAAGGAACATTTTAATTTCAGTTGAACATCAGAGTATATCATTGCCGATGCTAACAACAACTGAGAATAATTGACGTAAGACTATCTGATATATCTTAAATAGCTCTTAACACTAACCATCTCTACATTTTTAAAGTTCTGCTAAAGCCAAGATTGTCTTTTTTCTTCAGATAAAAATCTAATTGTGGTCATGTCAATAATATATTAAGCGCTTTATTGATGTGCTCGATGAACCTATTACTCAGTTATGCGCAACTATCAAAAGCTATGAAGATGGATCAGTTATATCATTTGTAAAAATCGTAAAACCAGTTGGACATTTTTTTAATAGAGTTGAAGAAGAGAATCGACGCCAATACATTTATATACTACATGACTTTGTGATGGACCGAGCCTTTTTGAAGTGCTCAATCAAACTCTTCGACCTGTGGAATGTCAAGATCGTCAATCATGATTTATGTTTATCAAGATTTTTTGACAGCCTTTTGCAAGCTTCCTTCACATGCGGAAAAAATTTATAGGGATATGCGTGATATCGATCTAAGTTCCCACTATCCAAAAGGAAGAACATTTTTTCTGATGGAGAGTAAATTCACGCATCCTTAATCTTAAATTTCTCGAATTTAATAATTTTCTGAGCAAAACAATCATCCGTACACTTTGTTCTATCCAGTGTGAAAATTGTAAATCTGTTGAATTTCATTCCTACCCTAAAAACACGAAAGAGATCATGCATAAATATGGAGTATATTTTGAAATGAAAAATTTTGTTTTTAGATCGTATTTCACAAAAGTTTCGTTAGTTCAGCAGAAGGACTTCACATTATCCATATTCAAGAAATTCCACCTTTCTTTTCTACGGTGAGACATTCATTCAAGAAAATTGCTTTCTTTGGTACAACTTCACAACTGACATCTACAAAAAATCTGACTCAATGCGAACATCATTAAATGGACCATCAAAAAGTAAGAAGATTTGTTAATACTCGATATAGACAGTGATCAACAGATAAGGAAAATTTCTTTATCATAACATTGTTAGCATATGACTATACATCAAGATAGATATATAACGGCTG
This sequence comes from Rotaria sp. Silwood2, assembly GCA_905329745.1. Taxonomy (NCBI): domain Eukaryota; kingdom Metazoa; phylum Rotifera; class Eurotatoria; order Philodinida; family Philodinidae; genus Rotaria; species Rotaria sp. Silwood2. The sequence goes on from CAJNSZ010000430.1 coordinate 32,903, forward strand.
ACTAGAGACCGTCAAGTCTGAATTTGATGTGGGATATTCACGAAATTTTTCGCACTCACATTCGTATCAACGAAGAATATGTAAACGCGAAATATATTATAGGCAATGCTTTATTTTAGATATTATGAATAATAGAATTGTGACAGAATTGATGGTCAGCTGGCGATTTCTCGAGGAATTATCTCAGTTCTGATAATAGTTCTCAACAATTTAAGAGCAATTTCTAGTTCTCTGTTTGATATTGTTAACTTATTTTCTACAAAATTTAGTGCAAAAACATTTATGAATATGTTGCATTGCCGCTAGACTTCGTTTTCAGCTAAGTGTTAATTTTACGATGAAAGATATCTTTTAAGTAGATAGACACAAAATGATAGCTTTAAGTTTATAATTACAATAAAAGCATACATTCAGTTAACTTTAATTTTAAAAAATGATTAATATTAAACAAGTCAATTTTATCTTTTTCATCAATCTCATTAGATATTCAAATATCGATAAAAGAATTTTTCAGGACTATTATTATTTACTTTTGAAATAACAATATGAATTATATTATGCAAAAAATAATTTTCTTTTCTATTATTTAGCGACTTCATATGAAATACTTGTGTATACAGGTGACAAAAGAGGTGCCGGTACAGATAGTCAAGTTTATATAACATTACTTGGAAAAGATGGAAAACAAACAGGAAAAATTCATTTAAAAAATTCTAACAATAAAAATCCATTTGAACGAAAACAAACAGATAAATTTTGCGTTAAAGGTGAATATATTGGAGAATTAGTTAAACTTCGTATTGAACATGATAATACTGGTCGATCATCTGGATGGTTTCTTGATCAAGTATCAATATTTAGTTTCTTTTCTTTTCGACTATAAATTTTTTGTATTTTATTTTATCAGATTGTTGTGACAGATCTTAATGATCTAAGAACAAAATATATTGCAACATGTAATAAATGGTTAGCAAAAGATGAAGGTGATCGACAGATATCTCGAGAACTTTTATTAAATAAACAAGCTAGTGGAATAAAAAACAGTAAGAAAAAGAACTGAAATTGATTGTTTTTCATCATTTTTTCTTGTTATTTATAGATAATCAATATAAAATAACAGTTTATACTGGAAATAAAAAGAGCGCTGGAACAGATGCTGATGTATTTATTACTCTTTATGGTAATTTAGGTGAAACAAGTGCGATTATGCTTGACAATAAAAAGAAGAATTTTGAAGCTGGACAGTAAGACTTAAAAAGTATTTTCTATGATTAAAAATTTTTTTTTCTTTTCATAGAAAAGATGAATTTACAATTGAATGTCCAACTGTTGGTGAATTAAATAAAATTTTAATCGCACATAATAATAAAGGTTTAGCATCTGGTTGGTTTTTGGATCGAATATTAATTGAAGATCTTAATAAATATCGTATATATGAATTTCCATGTAATAGATGGTTAGCAAAAGATGAAGATGATAAACAAATATCTCGTGTTCTTTTTCCAATAAAATCAACTGATCATGGAAAAGAACCAACAACAGGTAAATAAACTTTTTTATATGAACAAAGTGGGAAGAAACAAATAAATCTTTTTTTTTTATCAATTTTCAGCTATATTTACAGATGTTGGTAAGTAAAAACAATTAATACTAAATGTATGTATGATTGTTTTTTTTTAGGTATTTCATATACTATAACAGTTTATACGGGCGATAAGAAAAACGCTGGTACGGATGCACGAGTTTATATAGTTATGCATGGTAAAAATTCATCATCAAATAAAATATACTTAAGCAATGGAAAATTTGAAAAAAAGTCTGTCGATAAATTTACAATTAATGCTCCAAATGATCTCAGTCCATTGACAGCATTGGATATTGGACATGATAATAGTGGAATTGGATCTGGATGGTATCTTGATAAGGTTTGTTCAGACTTATTAAAGAATATCTAATGGATCAAAATCATTAGTTCAAGATTAACAGAAAAATTTATATCTGAAGGTCAAAAGCAGAATAGTAAACGATTAGAAATATAAAGATAAAGAAAGAATATGAATTTGCCACAAATTCAAGTATACCATCAGATGCTAGAAACTATTACAGAACGCGATTGCTCTGTCTTGCTAACTTTCTTCTGAAAAGAGTCCTTTAAGAAAAACTTTTCTAATGAATATTGCTCATATCAAAGACAATTACAATAGCTGACGTTAAAGACTAATCTTAATTGTGTTTCTTATGTTTAATCGGTTTTTGTTGGTATACATCTGGTTCGATTGATAGATATTTTGTTTTCATTTAAATACTCTATTACTATTCTATAATATTCTTACGAAATGATGCAAATAAAATATGAATACTGAATATTAAAGTCACTACGAAGTTTTCATCGGGTTATCAGCTGTTCTAATAGTTACGTTCGGTTTATAAGCCATGTAGGGCAGAACAAATAAAATTGCCCTGTGATGATCTCTAATTCGAACGATAGATTTATTAATAAATCTAGTATTCTAATAGATCGATATTCGACATATATAAATTTCTTCTTATATTCAATATCAAAATGAATGTGTAATAATAAATAACAACAATAACACGAAAGAAAATGATTTATCATATGCAAAGTTAGTGAAAAAACGTTCAATAATAGCTCTTAGTATGAGGGGTCTCCGAAAGGATGTGCAGTATGGATAGACTAGAGATCTCACCCTCACCCATATTCTCATCATTAAGTTGTATGATTTCAATAATTGAAAAGGTTTTTATTGTGATTATGTATAAAATACGATATAAAAGCAACTAATGGTATTTTAATAAAATTTTCTTTCGTTCTTATTAGATTTATTTCTATACGAAATAAGTCTTCTGGATAAACAATTTAAATATTTGCTGAAGTGTATTTGAGTTACAGCTTCATCTACGTTCTAGTAATATTATATTTAAAAAATTTGAACTTATAAGCATATATTTCCAAAAAAAAACATTTAGAAAAAAAAGTGACAGACAGCCAGACAAAGCTAATGATCGATTATCGATCTTCAAGTGAAGAATATAAAAAAACAGCAAAACCTATCAATAACCTTGGTATAATAATTCAATAAAACTATTTAAGTTTTCAGTGACAACTGAGACAAAAATTTATATATTATATTTGAGCTATGAGTTCTCTTTCATTTCTCATAGATGAAAAAATAACATCGATATATTGAATAATAAATTTGATTAAACATTTCAGGTTGTCGTCGAATGTCCAAGTACAGGTATTAAACAAACATTTCTATGCAACAATTGGTTAGCTGATGATGAAGGTGATAAACGCATTGAACGTCGATTAAAAGAAGATTTATCATTACGTCAAATTCATCCACAAAGTAAATGAATTAAAGATTATTTTTCATCAATTTATTTTTGTTTATTTAGCTATTCCATGGCACATATGGGTATATACAAGTGATAAGAAAGGAGCAAGTAAAAATGCTCAAGTGATTCTTGTTCTTTATGGTCAGAATGGAAAATCAATAGATATTAAATTAGAAAAGAGTTCAAATACATTACAACAAGGTCATTGTGATCAATATGAAGCTGATATAAATGATGTTGGTATACCATTTAAATTACGTGTTAGTCTTAATAATCAAAGTTTATCTACATCATGGCGCCTTGATCGAGTATGAAAAGAAGAAAGGATTCTGCAGGATTAGATGACCTATTCACATTTGAGAAATCAATGATATCATGTTGTAGATTAACTCAAGGTGCGCGTCGAGTTGTATATAGTAAAAGGTTTTCTTCTGAAGATTTTCAATGAAATAGAGTCAATTTATTAATAGACATCTATGTACTCAAAACATGAGCATTCTGTCCTTTGATGTTAGTTGAAAGTATTTCTGAGAAATTTTTCTTATATACAGGTTTTTAGACCTTCTCACAGGCAACAATTTCATATATCTAATATTTTCAATGATTTATCACTGTTTTTCACTAATGTGAAGTATGTGTGTCTTCAATGGTGTCAAAGGTAGGAGATATGATCTGACCATAGACTTTCTCAGAAGTTGTTCGTGATATAACACTACAAAACAACCTTGCATTGACAATTCTCAACCAATTATTGTATCAAATTATTCTCTTTCAATACTGTATTTCGAAATGTTGACTTACAAAAGTTGATTCTAGTATGAAAAATTTGACCCATAGGGGACTACAATGAGAATTTCAGAAAAAAACGGTTGTGAGACAGTACTGGTCGAATTTTGGGCAAAATAAAATATTGATTTAAAATATAAACTATTCAATGCAGTGTTTTAAGAACTTTTTCAAGTCAACATATCGAAATCTAGTATTAAAGGAGAATAATTAATCTAAAAAATGGTTGAGAATTGTCAATGCAAGGTTGTTTTGTAGTATTATATCAAGGACAACTTCTGAGAAAGTCTGTAATCTAATCACATCTTCTACCGTCGACATTATCGAAGATACGGAGACTAACCATTAGTGAAAAACGATGATAAATCATTGAAAATATTAGGCACATGCAATTGTCGTCAGTGAACAGATCTAAAAAATGAATATAAGACAAGTTCCTCAGAAGTACATAGTTATCTATTAGTAAATTGACTCTATTTCATTGAAAATCTTATGAACAAAACTTTCTACTATATACAACTCGATGTGCACCTCGAGTTAATGTACAACAAAGTATCATTGGTTTCTCAAATCTGAATAGATCATCTAATCCGATAGGATCCTTTCTTTTATTTTATCTTATGATTTTTTTAGATTGAAATGGACAATCTTAAAACAAATCAACGATATACATTTCATTGTGGACGATGGTTATCGAAAACAGAAGATGATAAACAAATTATTCGAGAATTACCAGCTGAAGGACCAGGAATATCAAGACTATTACCTGTTGTTCAATATATAGTTGATGTGTATACAGGAAATAAGAATAGTGCTGGTACAGATGCAAATGTTTTTATTAATATTTATGGTGAATGTGGTGACACAGGAGGTTATACATATAAGATTTAATTATTATTAATAAATTTTTAATGAATAAAATAAACGTTTTGTTTTTCTAGTACGGTTATTAGAACATTCATTACTAAAAAATAAAGATAAATTTGAAAAAAATCAAGTAAAAACCAAAATTTAATAATATTCATTTCAAAATTTTCTTTTTAAAGGTTGATAGTTTTGTTATTGAAGCTGTTTTATTAAAAGAAATACGAAAAATTCAAATCGGTCATGATGGCACGGGTTAGTTATGTTAATAAAATAATTTTTCTTTTTATTTATTTATATGATCATTAAATAGGATCACATTCTGGATGGTTTTTAAATAAAGTTGTCATTCGTCAACAAGATCAACATTATGAACCAGCAACATTTATTTGTAATAGGTATTTAAAAAGAATAATAATTGTTATAATAAATTAAAAAAAAAAAAAAACAATTATTTGTAGATGGCTTGCTGTTAATGAAGATGATGGACAAATTGTTCGGGAATTAACAGCAACACAACATTTAGATAAAACAACATATAATGTTAAAATAAAAACTGGTGATATTTTTCAAGCTGGTACTGATGCTGATGTACATTTGAAAATATTTGGTAAAAACAGTAGTACAGATAAAATTCAACTTAAAACAACTAACAATACAAAAGCTCAATTTGAACGTGGATGTATTGACAGTTTTGCATTTGAATTTGATGATCTTGGCAAAGTTTGTTATGTTCTTCTTATTATTAAGATTATTTTAATATTATTAATAGATTGAACATATACTTATTGGACATAATGGAAAAAATCCTGGTGCAGGATGGTTTCTTGATTGGATTGAAATTGATGTACCAGTACGTCAAGAACTTTATAGGTAAAAACTCATATATGTGTGAAACCATTCGTTAACAACGTGATTTCACAAAATTAGAACACTTGTATCTCGAAATAATAAGCTTTTCTAAAACTAACTTTTATTTGTTACATGTATGTTAAGTTCCTCTAGATATCTTTGTTCGGCAATCAATTCCAAACAGTACAATTTCTTCCTCAGAATCTCCAGATAATTGTGAGACAAAAATTTTTGTTTCAGGACTTCACAGAAAATCTTTTGGAGTTCGATCTTGCTGAAAATTTCACCATAGATCCAAGTTATAACGTAGACTCTATCCTAAAATTTTCAAATTTTTTCTCCTATGGTTAGAAAGATATTCCTTAATTACTATTTAATTAATTAAATTAAAATTAATAACCAGTTAAAAGAGTCAACATTTTTACATATGTCTATGCTAAAAGAATTTATTCAGAAAGATCACCCTAGTAAAGAATCTATTATTGTGCCATGTAATTTCTAAGGAGTAACATAACTAACGACATTTTATAAAACCGATAGTTCTGTCTTTCGAAGATCGTCTGAGTTCATACTTTTGTATTATCCTCCACATAAGCATAACTATATATGAGAATAATCTTACTTCATTTCAGCTTAGATTGACTGAGATAGTGAGGTTTTTGTCATAAGATGACTCTGATAGGTGTAATAGTAAAAACGTTCGATCTCTTCAAAGAAAGATCATCGGCACGAACTTTTTTTCAAAGGTATACAAAGTTGACTAAGGGCAACAGGGTGCACTAAGTCTCACTGTTGTTACTAATGCATAAGTTTCATTGAGTATCAGAATGTCTAATTATCTCTAATGAGTAGTCTCTATTATTTAATTCAATTAATAAAATTTGATCAGATAATTCTTTGTTTGACACAAGTTAAATTCTTTTTATTTTGGTGTTTATCATCTATTTCAATAGATTTGTCTGTCATCGTTGGTTAGATAAGCAAGAAGGTGATGGAAAAATTGAACTTGATCTAACACCATCTGATATAATTAAAAAACCAAGTCGTAAATATTAAAATATATAGTTTAAATAATAAATAATATTTTACTATAGTTATTCCATATGAAATAACAATTTTTACTGGTGACATAGCTGGTGCTGGTACAGATGCGAAAATATTTATTCAAATATATGGTTTATATGATAAAACAGAAGAAATTCTTCTGAAAAGTAAATCTAATTCATTTGAAAGAAAATCGGTATGAATAATTTTCAAGAAATTTTCTTTTTCATATGAATTTTTATTTGAGATTGATAAATTTAAAATCGAAGCTGCCGATATAGGACCAATTGAAAAAATTCGAATTGGTCATCATTCAGAAAATTTTGGTGCAGCATGGTATCTTGAAAAAGTAAGGTTTTTATTTTTGTTCAAAACAAAAAATTTATATTTAATAAAAAAATTTTTTGATTTAGATACTTATTCAACGATATTTAAGTAAATCATTTAATAAACGAGATAATAAATTAAGATTTTTTTTTTTTTCTTTCTTTTATATTTAGATTCTAAATCGGATCGATCAAAATATCAAAGTCAAATTACTAGTACATCAAATCCAAATGTTGAAGAATATTGGTTTATTTGTCAACAATGGTTTGATAAAGGACAAGGTGATAAACAAACTATTCGAGAATTATTACCAATTCATGAAAATAGAAATACATTAAGTAATCAAAAAGGTAAAAGAAAAAAAAATTTCTTTTTTAAATTTAAATAGAAAAATATTTGATTAGAATTATCTTATCTTGTACATGTTTTTACGGGTGATAAAAGTAGTGCTGGTACAGATGCAAATGTTTTTCTTACAATCTATGGTGAAAATAAAAATTCAGGTAAACAATTCGATTTTATTTGATTTTATAATGTAATGAATTATTATAGGTGAACGTCAATTAACAAAATCAAAAACAAATTCAAATCCATTTGAACGAAAACAAGTTTGTTTTTTTATTTTTCATTAGTTGTTTTTTAAATCTTTCTTTTTCGATTTTAGGAAGATATTTTCGAAATCAAAGCTCGAGCATTGGGAAAATTAACAAAAATTAAAATTCGACATGATAATAAAGGAGTATGAATAATCAACCGAAAGTTAATTTTCAAAATCTTATAAATTTAACAACGAAAAAAAAAAGAGATTTTTGCGAGAGTGAGAGCAGCAAACTTTAGTAATAGAAAATTTTATTCAGAATTGTTCGATTTTTAAATTTTACTTAAAAAAACAAGATTTAAAACTGTGAAAATTTCATATCACCTCTTTTTGTACGAAGCTGTTAAATAGTTCTTTTGAATAGGAACCTTACTTTTGAAACGAGTTGTATTTAACGGTTGGATCAGTAGAGACTTCAGTGTTGAAATCTCTCGAAGTTTTTATAAGTCATTTGAAGCGTTGAAGTTCGTAGTTTTCCTCCTTGTTCATGAGCAGCTTATTAGAAAAAAGGTAGAGTTTATTCTCACTTAGAAAAGACAATAGCTTGTCGACAGGTTATACATCCACCCATTTCTGACATTCAGATTGTCATAACTCAATAACTTAAAATAACAAAGAGTTGAAACTTACATTGGCTATACGTAGATATATAGAAGTTTTAATTTCAGTTATATTTTCATTTTATTTTACCGAACTCATCCAAAAAGAGAACCCCTTGTTAAAATATCTCATACTTCTCGCAAGTTTTTCGCTCTGAACAAAATGTTTTAATTTGGGTTTATGAATAAGATAATATACCTCACAATGGGATCAGATATTTTCTTTGAAAGTTTGTTCCTAAAAAATGTTATCACAAAAATATTACGGTAACGAACTTATCGGCTTGTTATATAATTCTTAAGAAAGCAAATGTTTTTTTACATCTTTGACAACAATATCAAGTAATCCATTGATGTCGAACTGTAGTTCAAATATCAATGATAAGCCAGTATTTGAAATATGAAAAATATACAAAAATCTATAACAAATGAATAATTTCGATCACCTTATGTTCAAAAAAGTCTTCTGCTCAACTTTGTTCAAACTATTATCAGATATAAAATTAATTTGAATTTTTTAGATTCTACAAAAATTTATCGAGAAATTTGAAAAATGACCCTAATTATTTATTTCCTATACAAAATTTTGCTATGTTCTCATTCTAAATTTCTCTTCTCTATAAAAATGTTTTATTTTGAAAATTTATTTGCTTTGTTTTTTATTTTTGGTTCATTTCTACAGCTTGCTTCTGCATGGTATCTTGATCGTATTGAAATTGTTGATCCTGAAACTGGTCTTCGGTAAATATCATAGAAGAAAAAAATTGAAATAAAAAACCTTCGATTATATTTCTATTATTTAAAAGATATTATTTTATATGTGAAAAATGGTTAGCGTCTGATGAAGGTGATAAAATGATATCACGTGAAATTTATGCACTTGAAAATAAAACACGTCATCCATCACCTGTACGTCAAAGTAAGTTTAAAAAAAGCAAACAAAAGAATTAATTTTATAATAAATAATCAATCAACTAATATACTCATCTGTATTCTTTTCCTTCGGATGTGACTTCTTTTCTTTACTACGCATTCATCATAATACTTTTGTTATTTTGTTTTTGAAAAATCGTAACATTAGCTACAACTTATCGAATCAATGTAATTACTTCGGATAAATTTGGTAGTGGTACTAATGGTAATGTTTATATAATTATATTTGGTGAACATAATAATACAGGTGAGATTTATTTTTATTAAATAAAATATAAAATATATATTCATTTTAATAATAGGCAAAATTGCATTAATTAAATCAAAAACAAATAAAGATCCATTTGAAAAAGGTCATAAAGATCTATTTGAAATTGAAACTCTAGATATTGGTCAACCAAAAAGGATTAAGTATGCATAGAATATCATTAAAAAGAATTGTTTAATTGTATTTTTCATTTTTAAGAATTGGTTATGATGATTCAGGTTTTGGATCAGATTGGTTATTAGAATGTGTAGAAATTGATATACCAAAATTAGGTCATACATGGATATTTCCATGTGGAAAATGGATAAGTAAAACAAAAAATAATTCTCAAGTAGATGTTGAATTATATCCAATTGAAACTTCAACTAGAGTTAAAACATCATGTAAGAATAAAAAAAAAAAAACGAATTGTCTTTTGAAATATTTTCAAAATATTTTATTAGATGTTCCATATGAAATAAAAGTTTATACATCAAACATTTATCGTGCAGGAACAGATGCTAATGTTTATATTCAAATTTATGGTCTTAAAAACTCAACTGATCAAGTTATGTTATGCAATACAACAGATCGACAAGGAAAATTTCAAATGGGTTCTATTGATACTTTTATACTTGAACTTGAAGATGTTGGAGATTATATTGAAAAAATTCGTATTGGGCATGATAATCGTGGTTTTAGTAAGAGAAAATAGACATTTGATTATGAATTATATTTGATAAAATAGGTACAGCATGGCATTTGGATCGTGTTGAAATTCGTCGATTAATTAAAGGTCAAAAGACAAAAAGATATGTATTTCTATGTAATCGTTGGTTTGCTGATGATGAAGATGATGGATCTATTGTACGTGAACTTGTTCCAGAAAATTTTCTTGAAGAAAAACTTCCTAAAAAATATATAGTGGATGTTTATACAGGTGATAAATTTGGTTTTGGCAAAGATGACAATATTTTTTTAACAATTTATGGAGATAAAGATTATACACATGAACATGAATTAGTACATTCTCAAACAAATAAAAATAAATTTGAAAAACAACAAATCGATAGATTTATAATTGAAAGTAATGATTTAGGAAATATTTATAAACTTAAAATTCGACATAATATTAGTGGAATGTTAAGTGATTGGTTTTTAGAAAAAATTGAAATTAAAGATGAAAGACAAACATATGTATTTAATTGTGAACAATGGTTAGCAAAGGATAAAGGTATTTCAAAATGTGAACAAATAATTTATGAAAAAGTAAATTTATTAAACTATATTTTTTTTTTATTCATCAATATAATACGTTTTTCTTTTCCTAAAAGAATTATCAAAATTCAATGAAAGGTACAGGATCTGCGTCTCGTTTAACTGAAGAATGTATTTCTTATATTATTAAAATAAAAACTGGCGAAATATTAGATGCTGGTACATCAGCAAATGTGTTTATTCGTTTAATTGGTTCCAAAGGTCGTCAGACATCTATGATGCGACTAGAAGTAACGAATCGACGACGTTTTGAATCAGGAAGTGTTGAAACATTTTCATTCGAAGATCCTGATATTGGTGATGTAGAAATGATTGAAATTGAACATAATGGTGATACATTAGCTGATAGTTGGTTTCTTGATGGTGTTATTGTTGAAATGCCAACAAAAGGACGAATATTTTATTTCGTTTGTAATGATTGGTTATCAAAATATAAAGGTGATCGAAGAACTAAACGTATACTTAAAGTACAAGATTTAAATAAAACATCATTTCGTTCATGTAAGATTTAATTCATTTGTTAAATGCAATTATTAGTTTTCTTTTTTTTATTAGTAATTCCATATGTAGTAAAGATCTATACAGGACATATTGAACATGCTGGTTGTGATTCCGATGTTAGTTTGAAATTATTTGGTACATTAGGTTCATCATCGGAATGTATGATAAAAAACCATGGCGATGCTTTTGAACAATCAGCTATTGATGCATTTCAAGTAGGGTACAGATTATTGTTTGTTTTTCTGTTTCTTATCTTTCTTTTTTATTTCAAACCTGAAATAATAATAAATACATTTGCATCACAATTTATACCATCTATATCACTTGTTTTAGTTATTACACGATAAGTTGTTCGATCCATTGATATTCTATTACTATTTGTTATTGGTATATCAAAATAATAATCTGTTTCATGTCCTATCCAATTATCAA
>CAJNSZ010000430.1:44738-91128 GCA_905329745.1 Rotaria sp. Silwood2
TGAGATAGATGTCGGTAATAGAGCCAGTCTCATATGGTTCACTCTGTTTTAGTTAATAATCATCATCTGTTAAAAATTGGTCTAATGTAGTCGGTAGGTAAAAAAGAAGAATCTCAAGAATTCTTCTTTTTTTAATATTTTTAGAAAATACTTGAATTTAATGAGATAGTAGAATTACAACTGATATCAAATGCATTTCCGCGGTTAATTTTATTTTTGTGAAACTCACACGTAGACCTATGGCTTTTTCCAATATCGATTCATTTGGTCCTAGACTGATGCGATAAAGATATGCATGTAGATGGAATGATATATGAACGTGTATTTAATAAAGTATACTGGATAAATGATAAATAAAAGAGACGATTTGATATATGACAGTGATTCGTTTCGTGAAATAATCTTTTCGTACTATAAAACTTGATGCTTATGTTAACGAGGATGCATCCACATACAACCGAACAATGAGCAAGGAAATCTATTTTCTCCAATGGGATCAACCAAGCATCAATATAAATGCAACTGATAATTACAAGACAAAAGGAGATAAAATTCAGCGAAGACAATGATCGAATTACCCTATATATAAATATCGGGTTTGTATTTTATTGTTCAATATTTTATGATGAATGCGCAGTATGTTTTGTATTAAATGCTCAGTATTTTTTTTCTCAGTAAAAAATTAGTCTTAGCATAATGAATAATTTGAAACGCTAAGTAATTAATTCAACAAGACTCAATGATCAATTAAAAAGATGAAGTATTGAGTTAATTTGTGTTCAGTTATTTATAAGTTTATGTCAGTAAGAATAGTATAATTTTGACATACAATTAACAAGCAAATAATGAAACAAAGAATGTACATCAGTAGAAAACAAAGAGTTTATTGCATCAGCAATGCCTTCTTAGATTTTGATAGTCTACCACGATATTTTTCTTCGCTAAATTTAACATCTATTAGCAACAGGTCGCTATTTGTAACAGTTACACCTAATGATCAAACCAATGACATGTTTAGATATAAATTTATTGAGAAACTTTTATCGTTTAAATAAGGTGGGTGTGGTTGCAAATGTGGAGAATCGGAACAATCATGTTAGCAGCCACACCCAACATTATCATGGAACTATGGTCCTACTCCGAAGGGAATTGCATTCAATCGATCATTGGTGTTTTTTCAGAATTAGTCTGCTTAGTATGGATGCGTCCAATCACTAATCTCCAACATCTTCAAGAATTCTATCAAATGAAACCAGATGATCAGATGATTTCGACTAAACAAAGTGCGTTACTGGCTGTCTTTATGTATATCCCTTTAAGTTATAATCTCGAAAAGAACATTGTCTCAACCATATAAGTGACAAGTTCGATTTTCATCGAAATTAACTGATCATACACTATCTCTGGACCGTTTTCTCAAATTCGAACACAGATCGAATTGATCATTTTTATTATTCTTTTCTCAAGTAGAACAAATATATTTCTTAGTGTACAGAATGTTTACAGTCTTCATCCAAGGTCATAGCGATTCTATCATGTTTCACATACGCATACAGAAGAAACTGTTCTTAAACCATTTTCTGCAAGTTTTTTTAAAATCTATTTCCGAAGAATGCATATCGATATGTCAAATATGTTTCTTTTACATTACCATTTTGTTTGGCAATCATCAAATTTATTTATCTTCTATTTGTTTTCAATCCACTTGATTCTATTATCTATGAAATAGGCGCTGCACACTCGTGCCCTTATCAAAGTCATTTTTGTCAATCAAGCCAACGTCTTCTGGTTTTAAACGCATTCCCATTGCCGAATTCGTTCAGAGATGCATGGCTTCCGTTGGATTGTTCATAATTCTGACACAGTTACAGAGGATTATTTTTGAAAGTTAGCCTTCGATAAAAGAAATTTAGATTGAAACTCTACTTTTCTCTTCTACAAACTGAATAATAATTCAGTAATATCATCGTTAAAATGATTTTAGGCTCTTGTGAAAGAATTTTATCGATTTATAGAAATTGGTCTATGTCACAATGAAGTAAACTGCTAAAATGAAACTGTTTTGAAAATAATCTAGTCATGTGTGCTAATAATTTCAAAAATGGCAGAATTACAAATTTAATTGCTTCATTCTTTAAAACTCGTTACCACAAGAAACAACACTATGATTGAGGTAATGGGATCGGGCCGACTGTTGGCATAATGAAAATACTTAATACAATTCATCATTCCATCTTAAATTAACTAAAACTACGACATGTCTACAATTGTCGGTCAACTCATCGATTGGCAGTAGCGACCGAAATTTTTCAAGGATTTTCAATTCGAATTATTTTAATATGGAGAAAATTTGCAACAATAAACGAAGAAAATAGTATTGGAGTACATACTAACAAGATACTAGACAACAACAGCTTTGGAAAATGATCCTAGGCTTCAAAAATTTTTAGAACTGTACTGTCTGTTTTTGTATCATGACAGCGGCTTGGTAAACCAGTTCATATGTCTAGACATAGATGTGAATTTCGTTGAATAGAACTACTATTTTGCACACCTTAGAATGAGAGAACGGTTGATATGTAACTCTAGATACTTGTTAATATAATAAACTCAAAAATAGATCAGAACTTGTATGAAACAAGTTTTTAAAATAATAAGCATTTTCATTTTGAAGACAGATATTATTTATGTATTCTTATACTCGTAGACAAGATGAATTAATCAATAGATATTCATATGTTATTAAAATGAAATTTGCCAAGTTGTTTCACATTGAAAAATTAGATAACAAAAATTGTCACCGTCTTTTCGTTGAACTATTATATTTTGATAGACCATTCGCGATGGATTAGTAGGGATGTGGGCGAATGGAAAGGAGATATACACAACACCAACACTCTTCCTTCCACACACGTACCCCATATGGAGAGAAAAATCAGGACCCCCACCCTCCACAAACCGTGACAGACATTTTTTACATCTGATTAAAGACCTTATACTACTAATATCGTATCACAATATATGAAGTACTTTCGGGTTTCAATTCTAGAGGATTAAGTAAACGATGATGAAGTATGTCGCAAAATAGATCGACTAAAAGGATTTTTGTGTTATTAGAAACAACAGGCAAATCGTGCTTCACATTTTAATCCCAAGGATATTGCGCAACCACCTTTTTTTTCTCTTTCCCAACGATTACGATTATGATGAAAGGGAATAATATGAGTCATTTGATGAGAAAGGATTGCAACATTTATCATAGAAAAAAAGCAAACTTAAAAAGCACGTTGCAATGAAGGTTGACGTAAAATTTTTTCATCCAGCAAAGGGCAATCAGCACGTTTTTTTTTGTTTTTCTATTGCAAAAAAAAGCAGAAAGATGAAATTGGAACGGTTACCCAATGAAGTATTTCATGATCTATTCGAATTCTTCGATCCTATGGAACTGCTTCATGCTTTTGAAGGTCTCAATACTCGCTTCAATAGACTTCTCTTCATTTATTTTCGATCGTATCGTCTAGATTTTCGTGCTCTATCGAAATCAAATTTTAAGCGTATGTGTAAACAATATTTGCCATTAATTATTGATCATGTAAGTTCAATTTGTCTATCAAATGGTGAAGAAACTTAATAATCATACAAACATCTCATTCCTTATGGTCTTACAATTGATGAATTTACTAATTTACGATCGTTATTACTTCAAAAAATTAATTCATCAGATACAATTCTTAATATTACATCAGATTGTTTTTATCTTCCATATCTTACTCATTTGAAGATTGTTGAATGTAAGTTTACATGTGGCAAAAGTTCCCAACAGCTAATTAATAATATATGGCATATAATCAACCTCACACATTGTAGTTCGGGTGTGATTTTCGCGCGTACATTTACTTTTGTTGGATTACCAATAATTTCAAAGTCTATCAAATATTTGTCAATAAAAAAATTTACATTTTCTTCGATGGAACTTACTCATCTACTACGTTCCACACCTTCTCTTCGACATATTTTCATTACATTTGCACAGATTGTTAACACTGAATTAGATCGAATTTTTCCGATTCCATTGATCACTAGTTTACAACTTCAGTTCAATGATTCACTATCTGCGTTGATAAGTATTTTGAAAAATATGCCTAATTTGCTACATTTAAAACTCGAAACAGGAACGATTAATTTGAATGGCAATCAATGGAAACAAATCTTAATCGATTATGTACCTAAGATTAAAATATTTCGATTTTTAATGAAAGTTTTTTCGTTTAGACACAATAACATGGATGAACAACTTGAAGATTTCTTAAATACTTTTCGAACTCCATTTTGGCTCGACGATCATCAATGGTTTGTTCGATGCGATTGGCCACAACATACAAATAAAGTATTTATTCTCTACACTTTACCCTATTGTTTTAGTGACACTTATGTTATTTATCAAAATCGATGGTCAAAAGCGACGTGTCCTAATGCTCACGATTATGACTCCTATAATCGAGTAACAAACGTATTTTATAAAGGACGTGTAGATAATTTAGCTTTATATCCTAGATGTTACCCAAATATTCGTCGTTTGACATTGAAACTTCCTTTTGATAATAATTTTTTGACTATTATTCCAACATTGGATCATTTGACTTCATTGAACGTAATTGAAACACGAGATAATAGTCGATCAAAATCTCAACTAAAAGCTTTACTCGATCGAGCGCCTCGTCTAGCTTTTTTAAGTGTTGATGTGATATCATTTTTACAATGGGCACAATCGAATATCACTCATGCATCTCTTCGTCGACTGTATCTAAAACATTATCGCGATAGAATGAATCATTATATGAATGCTACACAATGTTCTATATTGGCTGATTCATTAGTCGGACGCCAATGTGAAGTTCTTGCTATTCGTATTGAAAGCCGAACAATTATTCTTGATCTTATACATAAGATGTGCAATCTTCGTGCATTGAATTGCGAATGTAAAGATGATAATTGGATCAATAATTCATTATTATGTCCTAAAGATGAACTTGTAGAATGGTTGCGAAATTCTTTACCAGAAACGTATTACATTAGTCGGCATGAACCTCGTCTCGTACGATTGTGGATTAATAATTAAACGAGTGAAAAGATTTCTCGTTCGATAGAAAACTATCTGTTTTTTGTCTTGATCTTGCAATAAATTTCATCGCTACTGACTATTCTCACGTTATATTATTGAGCTTCTTGGAAATAAATCTATAGAAATACACAATTTCAGTGCAAAAATACGAAGAATTTTCATCAATCAATGGAAAATTATGCAAATTTCCATAATTCTCTAGTTATTACTGAAATTAAGTATTGCTTTTTGCATAAGATTCTCTATTTCTTAATCTATATATATGTAAAAGGTTATTTTTGAAATTTCTCAGTAATTTCTAACTTTGCCAATATTTTAAAGAGTATGGTCTTCTTCCTATCATCATTATTAATTGAAATCTCAACGCAATATAATTGCAAAATTTTCTATATTTACTGAAATTTCTTCGTAATTTCCGAAGTTTCTGAATAATGTTTCTAAAACACAATATCTCAAGAGTTTTAATTATGGAAATTATCCGTGAGCTGTCCCATAATGTTTGTACATTTTTTATTTTGCTTATATCTCTGAGCAGATCAATAACAAAACTTTGAGTTTTCTTTTCAAAAGATGCACTATTGAATTTTCTAGAAACTTCCGTAAACTTCAATGAAAAGAACTACTGCCCATTGTATTCGAATGATGCTAATTCTATTATATTGTCTAAAATAAATAACAACGAAAATATTCTTGTAGAATGTGGTGAAGTATATACGCGCTCTTAGTACCAACACTGTTACTACAGAACTTGAGCAATACATGAATACAACTAAAGTAATATTCAAGGCTTCATACGTTTCATATTTTCTAATTATCTGTAGATTGAAAATGAATGATTATTATAGTTCACTTGTCTAAATGCAGAAAATACTGTGAATTAATTCTTTATACATCATAAGTATAATGCAGTACTTTTTGAAAGTATTAAAGTTAATTTTATGTGCTGTATGATTGTAGAAAGTACTATTAAATACTTCTTCCGATTCCCAAAGTATCATAAATACTTTCGAACATGTAAAAAGTGCTGAAATGAATTTAAGACATGTTGGAAGTGCTAATAAGTACTTTAAAAAAAATCAAAAGTCGTTTAAACCACTAGTTGGAGACTCAGAGATACAATAAAATACTTCAGAAAGTGTAAAAGTTAATATAACAAACTTCATAAATGAAAAAATTCTATTAAGTACTTCTAAAAGTGTAGATAGTACTCAAATGCACTAGAAAAATGAAAACTAGTAAAAAAATGTAATTTAATTATTTGTTTTAATACTGAAAGTACCGACAAGTTGTGATTTTTATAAACTTTCTTTTTACACGAGACTGATCGTTTTTTCTATTTATAGCTTTCTTGATTCATTGCCTCACAACAACTCTTCTACGTAAAATATTTTTAAGGATGATTGCGTCAAATTGCTCAGGAAATCCAACCATTGGCATTATTCCTGCCAGACAAACAGGATGCACTTAACATTAGTGCAAAGAATGTATTGCATGAGAGCCGATTAGGCGAAAAGCACAGTGAATTGAAAGACTTCATCATGAACTGCAATTTAGCAAAAAATCCAAGAAAAAAAAAACTATTGGAGAAACGTTTGTCATCGCTCGGCATTTATCACTTCATTATCGTATTGATTCATCACAGTTCAGTACCGTTACTTTTGCAATTTCAAGGGACAAGAATCTCTTGGAGTTGTCAGTAGCATGAAGTGATGTATCAAGCTGAATACATCATTCGTTATTTTTCACGGTCGAGATAGGTCGCATTCTATCTTGTCGGTTACGAACATTTTCTTTGTTAAACTCGTCGATTATATTTTTTATTTATTAATTGATTTTACGCCCAATTTTCAAATTATTTTTGGAATTATTAATTAAGGTTAGTATCTCCAGGTGTTTTTACGTCAGGTGGTCTCNTGTGGGGCGGGGCGTGCGTGGGCCTCCGCCCCCGGGGTCGCCCCGCCCCGCCCTCCCCCTGGCCGCGCCCCCCCCCACACCGACCCTCACCCCCACCCCCACACCCACCCCCACCCCCACACCCACACCCACACCCACAGTCACACCCCACCCCCATCCCTACACCTCAATCACACCCACACATCAATCACACCCACACCTCAATCACACCCACACCTCAATCACACCCATACCTCACCCGCACCCACACCCCACTCACACCCTTACTGAAAAGTAAAAATTAAGAGTAACAGATTGGTTTGCATCAAAGTGATATACTTAGGGCATACCAAAAATACATAGAGTGGCACCTTAGTACTTTATAATAAGCTCAAAGTAATTTTCTTTTTATATAGTCTGGTACAGAAAAAATAGCTCTATCTTTCTATTCTATTTGATCGTACTTCAACTAGTACCATGATATTAAATTATCTATAAAACCTATTTCGAAACGATATGTGCTGGTTGTACTAGATCATATTTTATTTTTCAATAGTTGTTATCTTATTTTTATTTCTGTTATTCTTTTCAAGTTTTGATGTCATTAAATGTTCGAAGTAATCACTGTTGTTTTTGACGCACAATTGCATTCGTTGAATCCACTTATCAAATGTTTTTCTATATTCTTCTTTACTTAAAGAATTCATGAAGTTGCACACAGCACGATACAACGATTCTGAATTGTTTTGATCACTCAGATTTTGTTTGATCAAGTCGAATAGCCAAAAATCACATGGTGATAAATCCGGAGAATTATGGGGATGTGGAATTATTGTGACACCTTCAGACTCGAGATAATTTGACATATCTTCATGAACATGTTCGGTCGCCCGTTATCATGATGAAGTTTAATACCTTGAACTCCACATACCGGTCTTTGCTTCCTGATGTTGACAATGAGTGATTTTAAACAATAATCAATGTAATATTGATGGTCGATAGTTTCTCCTTTTTCCACATAATGAATTAAAACATGACCTGTTGATTTTAAAAAAATGCAGAATAAAGTTTTCGGAGAAAAATGACCCTGCCGAATCACTGTAAGTGGAGAATCACCAATCGCAACCCACGCAGAGTTTGATGATTTTCGACCAATCTGCTTATGGTAGAACCAGGACTCGTCACCTATTACCACATCGCATAGGCGCCATGCATTTGATTCGAATTTTGCTAAGTTTTCTTTGCAAATTCGAACTCGTTCAGCTCGTTGAGAATCAGTCAGTTGCTTGGGTATATAACGAGCGACAATTTTTCTAAGGTTCAGATGATCGGAGATTATTCGTTGAATAGTGCCATGACTAAGATTGGTTTGTGTTTCCAATTCTTCTATTGTAATATAAGGATCATTATTTATAATGCTGTAAATTTGTTCAATATTTTCAGATGTGGTCTCAGTAATAGGTCTTCCAGGTCGTTCTTCGTCTTCAATATGTTCTCGACCTTCACGAAACAACTTAGACCATTTTGCGACAGTGCTCAAAGCAGGAGCTTCATCACCGAAAACAGCACGTAATTCATTATGAATAACTGTTGGTTCAATATTAAGTGCAGTACGCACTTTGATGTAAAATCGAAAATTTTCTTTATTCATATGGAAATAAACACGCGCCCCTCTCTACATGTATATATATATATATCGATGACTAAGTCTCAGAGAAGAAAAAAAAGAAAGAAGAAGAATTACAGAAATACTAATAAGATAACAACTATTGAAAAATAAAATATGATCTAGTACAACCAGCACATATCGTGTCGAAATAGGTTTTATAGATAATTTAATATCATGGTACTAGTTGAAGTACGATCAAATAGGATAAAAAGATAGAGCTTTTTTTCTCTATCAGACTACATAAAAAGAAAATTACTTTGAGCTTATTATAAAGTACTAAGGTGTCACTCTATGTATTTTTGGTATGCCATAAGTAGATCGATGTTTTTTATTTGAGATCCTAAGTAGGTATGCAGCAGTTTCCAGTCGTGACTGGGTATATATTGTTACTGAGGGTCAAATTAATACGACTGGATATACCGCTGTCCGATTCCTAAGAAGTCGCCTCAGGCCCAGTCCGACTGGATTTGAGGTGAAATGTTACGAATAGAGTGGCAGCACACTCAATCATGTTAATTTGATCTTTGGAAACACTTGATATCCAGTCCGACTGGGTGACTGGGTAGACTGGGTCACCAGTCGGACTGGGATCCAGTTGGACTGGGATCCAGTTGGACTGGGATCCAGTTGGACTGGATATCCAGTCTGACTGGTACTCAGCCCGACTGTACTGGTGCATCTCTAACTCTAAGATTTAATGTGCGAATCTTTGTCTTATCTCTTTTAAAAGTTGGTCTTGCAGCTGAAGATATGTTAGTTGTTCAACACGTGCCTTCCAGCCATCTGCACAAGTTCCAGTTTCTTGCTTAATCATTTCCTCCATTAGCTTACCAAAAGATGCGTCTGTTGAATGAGGTTTCAGTGCGATTTTATCGAGACGCAAAACGATGTCATTGATGCCTGCTAGTAGACGGATTATATGCACACGCGTTTGGTTGAATTCTGGTTCAATGCGTAAATCAAGTTCATGTGACGATAAGGCTGCACCTTCTATCTTATGGTAATCTTGAATGCTCTTTGAATCCAAGGGTACCTTCTCATATGTATACTCATACCGAAAAGTCTCCTTGATATGAGATGATGATGGACATTTTTTGGGGCATATGTTGCAGCGAGTATCTCTAGGGGCCATAAGTTGTAGAAAAACGAAAAGATTTTCATAGTAATGATAGTTCATAACCTGACAATTCCAAAGATCGCCATTCTTTCGATTGCATGGATAATGGCACGTTCGTTTGCAACTAGAACAGTTCGTTGCAGTTTCAGAATTTGAAAGTTTTGTATAGTTCCATTTACGACATGTAATATATTCTTTTTCTTCCATTATTTTCCGATTCGATGTAGAATTATGATGTTGTAAGTACTCAGTTTCTTTCTTGAGGTTGACTAAATGGTATAATTTAGAATTAATTTCCTCTCTTCGATTTTCTAGCACATTATAAAGATGCTGTCGTTGTCTGACGACTTCATTCGTCAGTGACAAACTTTGCGGCTTAAGTTTGATCATTATATCAAAAAATTGTTTTATAGACTTTATATTCTTCTTCCATGCAATTTTATTCGCGGTATGGTCATCATCATCGTCGTCGTCTTCACCTATTTCTCGACTTTCCTTTTTTTCATTACTACAGAAACACTTGCTATTATTAAAGAGGAAATACTTTTGATAGGGTATTCCTGCTGCCTTTGTCGCGTCCACTACATCGGCTTTGTCACTATCAGCGTGCGTTACCATCAGCAGAATATTCTTCTCGATGTCCTTTCCGAAAACGGAGAGTATAGAATGGTAAATATACTTTTGCGCTGCTGTAAGACGACATTGCGAGCTCTGGACTACAATGCAGACTGCATCAATACGATCGATACCGCCCTTAGCACCATTCAGATTGAAAAATTTACCCAAATTTTGAGTCGTCCTAATATCAGTTTCGACACCATGTGTGTCATTATACCCAGGAGTATCGATCAGCGTTAGTGTATACTTCACAGCACAGTTAGGTAGACAATGTAGTGTGTAGGCAGTAATCCAATCTGTTTGACTTTCTGTTTGACTTTGGACTACACCATTTTTCGCTTCGTCTTCTCTCGGTATTAAAAATAGTCTAAACTCATCATCCCATTTAGTTCCATAATAATAATTGGTTAGACTGTTAATTATCGTTGTTTTTCCAGTACCCGTTTCGCCAATAAGTAAGATGACTTTTTCTTCATGTGGAAAAGAAGTAAGTTCCTGCGATGGAGTGACATAGCAACGACGCAATCGTGAGGAATCGTCAATAATTACTTTTCTGTATGACAATTTATACCAATATGGTTTGCAGGAGTCATCTTTATTAAGAGGCTGCAATTGATGGCCTTTATACATTCGAACTGCAGGTGTTGACATTGTTGATATCGATGTGAAGCAAGATGAAGAAAAAAGGTTGCTAATATACGTATGTTTTCAGACGCACAGTAAATGTGTGAGTCACGGATAAATTCTGAAGTTCAATTTTAGTGTAACTCGTGCGAATTGTTGCGTACTAATTTTTACCTATATATTTCATCGTGTTATATGCATTCGAAAAGGATAAAATCCAACGACAGAATGACACATAAGATAAATTAAAGCACATTCATCACATTGATTCACGTGTGATAAGTTATTTCATAAGCTAACCTAAAGATTCTTATCATGACACACGAAACTTATATTTCTTTGTCGCAGAAAATAAAGTTTATCTTTCAAACAAACATAGAACCTATGTTGACATTACCAACATATCTAATAAATGCTATAGCCAACATTGAGTCACCATCATAATGGCTTCATTACATCGTTAATCTCAAATTTCCGTTTTAATTTCATTATGTCTATTTTCTAAGAATGCATTTAATGTTGTTATCTGTGGGTGTAAGTGTGGGTAGTGTGGGTGTGGGTGAGGGTGTGGGTGTGGGTCCGAGTGGGTGCGGATGCGGGTGGGCGTGGATGTGGGTGTAGATGGATGTGGGTGTAGGTGGGTGTGGGTGTAGGTGTGTGTGGGTGTAGGTGGGTGTGGGTGTGGGTGTCAGTGTGGGTGGGTGTGGCTGTGGCTGTGGGTGGGTGTCGGTGTGAGTGGATGCAGGGTGTGGGTGCGGGTGCTGGTGGATCAGACAACGAGATTCACCCACACCCACACCCACACCCTAATTGATAATAATTCAATCAACATTTTTGAAAATCAATCAATTCCTCTCAGGGTATATAAAAAGATGTATGTATTATCATGCTACAATACACTCGAGTTGTATTATATTATAATGCATTACAGTGTTATTCATATACCCGGGATCATCATTATTATATTATATACAATATTAATGATATGCTATATTACTTAAAAATGAGGTAAATAAATTCATTTTATGTTTAAAAATTAATTTTTTTTGTAGATGAGCTTCGACATCATATAACATTGAGAGGTACGACAAAGTAATTTCATTTTTTTTACATATTGAGTTGAGTATGAGTATGAGTATTTTTGAGATTAAATGAGTCATAAATATTATCAGTATGGGTCAGATGGCCATGTTGTCTGATTCAATAGGAGAAGAGAAGATTGCCATAGCGAAGCAGTGTCGTATTATGGAAAGCCTTCATGAGTCGTTGGTCACCACCGTTAATATGCGGCATACCTTCGGCCATTGCTCTACGAGTTCGGTGTGATCCGCTCTGTGGTACCTATGGCAATCTGCAACAAGGGATCTCTTCTTTGTCGCGCGAAAGCGAAAGCGAAAAAAAGTGAATAGCAAATCAATTTATTGAGCAGAAAAAATAACAAACAATTACATTTTCTTTCGAATGTTTTCAAATGTTTCTTTATACTCCAACAAATGGGGATGAGTTGAAGGTAATTTTTCTTGAGCAATTTGTATCGCTTGTTGAACATTTTTCATTGCCATAGTATATTTTCGAGTACATAAATATAATTTTCCCATAGTATGATATACAACAACTAAATCAGGATGATCTTTCGGTAATTTCTGCTCACGTATTTCTAATCCTTTTTGAAAATATGTTAATGCTGTTGAATAATCTTTCATTTCTCGATATGTGTCACCTAAATTTATATATGTCAATGCCCATACTAGAGGATTACATTGACCATTTTCTTGAATATTTAATAATTTTCGATGAAATGAAAGTGCTCTTTCGTGATCACCCATTCTTCGATGAACATCACCAATATAACTATAGGTTAAAGCTAGAAGCGTATGATTTTCAGGTAAAGCTTTTTTCCGAATTGAAAGACACTTTTCGAAATTATCAAGTGCTTTGGGATAATCTTTCATGCCGCGATAAATCTTTCCAAAGCAGTTATATGGAAAAGCTAAATCAGGATGATTTGCACACAAAACTTGCTTTTTGATTTCCAAGCTCTTTTTAGAATATTCAAGTGCTTTCGAGTAGTCATCCATGTCGTTATACACTGAACCAATGTTGTTGTAGGATTGAGCCGAATCGGGATGAGTCGGAGACAGAGATATTTCTCTTATTTTAAGTGCTTTTTGGTGAAATTCAAGTGCTTTCGAGTAGTCACCCATTTTGTTATACACTAGATCAATGTTGCTGTAGGAACTAGCGAAATCGGGATGAGTCGGATGCAGAGATATTTCTCTTTCTTTATTTAATGTGGCAAATCAACATGTATTAAAAAACATTTTTTTCTTTCTATTTTGACGTATTATATATATATAGGTTCTTTTTTAATTAAATTAAATTAAATTAATTCTTTTTTTTTTTTTTTTTAATAATTATTTTGTTTGAATTTGTACAAGTAAATATTTACAATAGTAAAAAAAATTTTTACAAGGAAACGTTGTGAATAAGTTAAATACAGAGTGAGAGATAGAGAGAGTAAATAATGAGAGAAAGACGAGTTAAGAAAAACAGGGTATGAATAAACGCTAGGCCTTTCGAGTTTTTTCTTTTTCAAGCGAAGATGAATCTATTTCCCTTTTTTCTTGTTTTTGAGTAATCTACATTTATCATTCATATTATTCCTTCTATTCGATCCTATGTTTCCGTATCTCTTTTTTTTCTTTTGGTTTCGAGAACAGTAGTTTTTTCTGCTCTTTGATGAAGATTCATTTGTTCTTTCTCATTAACCATTGAGTAACAGACTGTTGTCATTTTTTCTATTTTTCCTAGATGGAAGTGAGAGTGTCTTCATATATATTTTGATAGGTATTCAACTCGTAGTCTTACTATCTTACGTTTTTTTAATTCAGTTCTTTTTTTTCTATTTTTCGGAACCTTTTCTTTTTATATGCTCAGTCACCTTTTTTTAGTTAAGTATTTTACTTCCTACTATATATATCCAAGTATTGATTTGTGATTGTATATTCATTTGTCATTTTTGTTTTTCTTATATAAGCATTTTTTCTTTCTATATATTTCGGTTCTTTTTTCTTTTCATGTATTTAAGCATTTTTCTTTGTATCAAGTATTGATTTCTAGTTGTACAACTCACTATCCGTTTGAATATATATTTTCTATTATACATTTTTGATACTTATTTCTTACTTTTCATATATAAAGAGGTAATTACTCCTTGCTATGTTACATATTTAGGTATTTATCTTCTTGTTGTATGTCAAGATGCTTTCTTTGCTATTTCTCGTTAATAGTTATAGAATATCAATTTTTGGTTATGTATTTATTTTTCGTGTTATATATTTAGGTATGTATTTTCTTTCTTAGATTTGGGGTGTGTGGGTGTGGGTGTGGGCGTGGGTGTGCGTGCACATGTGGATGTATATGTGGAAGTGATGATTCACACCCACACCCACACCCACACCCTTATATGTTGGAATTTTTGAGCGATATAGTTTCTTTTGCAAATCTTACCCACTCTGCAGGCAGCTATACCAAGCCTCAAAGTTACAAATAAAGGGGTTATGTGTCTAATTTGAAAGTCATATACTTCGGGCTATTGTTTCTAGCTTGATGAAAATTTTGTTCCTTAAAGTCACTTGAATACACGGGTATCAATTGACCGGGCTTGCTATTTTGCATTAGCAGCATAAATCTCATGTCCTATTTATTTTCATACTTTTGTCGAGAGCGTGAGTGGGGCTATCTAACTGTAGAACAGCCAAAGCACACACCACATCCTCACCCTTGCTCTCAGTTGTTTACGTTGACTATTTCCACATACTATGTGTGAAAATTGAAGGGATAAACATGCTTTGGGGAAAAACTAATAAAATAAAACCGATCAAGAGCTACTGCTTTTCCATTTTCTTGATCTTTATTATTGTCTAGCGCACTTGCCTATCCTTCAACATGCAAGAAAGGGAGCAGCCTTTTTCTGTGTATTACACTTAAACAAACATTTTCTTTCTTATCAGTATCATGCTGTTTGCTCAAGAATATTTCTCTATCAATAAGCAACGGTCTCCTTCAACCAAAGTAACTAAGGCACAGCGTCATCAAATATTGGCCAAAAACGAGCATACCTTTGAAGACAGTAGACACAAAAAATGCGAAGCTGTTTATTTTCTCTTGAACATCCATGTAGTCTACTGCGTTTCACAATAAGATAGATTTTAACATAGCGTTTTGCACTGAATGTTTTTCTTCTCCTTATAGGTTGATACACAAAGAGCATTCATGAAGGCTACCCTTCTATTCTCACTTGTCTTCACATATACATGGATAATAAATAGCTATCTGGTCAATGGATCTGTTCATGATGAATCAGTAAAATTAATAAGCGAGGCCTATTTCGAGGATACACCTCCTGATCCTCCAATATATCCTCCAAGGTGGACAGCAACTGCTCATTTCCAATTTATCAATGCTTCAAATAATTTTCCTGCTGGTGCTGGTATCTTATACCAAATAATTGATTCAATTAATCAAAAATTTCGAGCTGATGACCTCTATTTTGCGGGAACATTTCCCGTTCCCTATGATACTCTTTTTGCCTCATCCACACCTCTTGAAAAATACCTCTACTATGCCAGTCTAACAGCAAATGGAATATCCTGTGTTATATATCCAGGGAATCCAGTTACACTCTCACAAAATTGGATTGCAGAGTTATGCTCGTACAATTCGACATTATATTATCAGACAACCAAAGCTTATCGATGGAATTGTGCGACGGATGTTGTAACTTGGTTTATTGATACAGCAGCTGTTGATGGACGTCTCATTTATCAGCATACTCTCCCTCAACCATTGTTTAATGTCTATCAAGACTTGTGGTTCACAAATTACACTGTTATTCTGGAAGAAATCGACCAAACAGTTTTCATTCCACCAAAAGGATGGAATTGTCCGAATTATGAAAGTGCCCAATCCGTGAAGCACACATCTTCCATAACACTCTTATTTATTCCTATACTATTATATAATCTTAAAAACAATTATATTAACTAATTCCTAAACCTATTACAAATTCTATTCTGTGTTCATAAATAAGTGAACACTTTATGTTTCAAGCACTTTATGGAAAGTTGATCGATTTTTTTCGTATAATAAAAAAATCAAAACTTTAGGCGACTACATTCTAGTAATCGATAACGTTTAGGAAAACACAAGCTATTCGTAGATCGCTTTCATCGTTAGTATTGTTTTCATGGGCAAGCCACTATTCGAACAGCTGAATGTTATCGAATATATTCACCGGATATTTGCTAAGAAAACAAAAAAAAATGGAAATAGATAAAGTGACGAGAAAAATGATCAGATCAGTATCTAAATTATATATACTCGCATAAAGATGATAGCTAGATTCTAGTTTCATTTTTTTGTCGGGGTGTGGGTACACTAATTGCAACTCTCTGCACCCACTCCATTTTAAAAATTTTCTACTGTTCGTGGTCAATTGTTGATCTACAATCTGTTAGTTGTAAGCTTTTTTCAACCGATTACACCATAAGAAATGTCGGTTCCATATTGGTTGGAAATGTCACGCTATTAAATATTAATCGAGAGTAACATGTTTATGAAACATTCTTGAACAAAATCTAATGGCCGAGAAAGAAAATTTTTTTCAAATTTTTTATTCTGTGATTGGAATCTTGTTACTAAAAGTTGATAAAGAAAATGTTTTTGAATCGATCGATAGTTTACAGAGTTGTCTTGTTCCCGAAGGCAATTCGAATTTTCCTGTGTTAAATTATTTTTTTATATCAATTATATGAATAAGTCATCAGTGACGAGTTAGTAGGTAAAGGAATCAGAAGTTCTAATTTTCATGGGGAGAACACATTTAATAATCGATGATGGATGGTCTTAACATAAAATAGCAAAACCGTTCATTTTCTTTGAAATGATTTGGTAGAAAACAGCACACTTCCTATAAAAAAA
The DNA here is from genome assembly GCA_905329745.1 of Rotaria sp. Silwood2. Classification (NCBI taxonomy): domain Eukaryota; kingdom Metazoa; phylum Rotifera; class Eurotatoria; order Philodinida; family Philodinidae; genus Rotaria; species Rotaria sp. Silwood2. Next base: position 61,764 of record CAJNSZ010000430.1, read on the forward strand.
AAAGACTAAAAGTTTGATTTACATTGATTTTTCGAAGAAAAGATCGGTACAAATCGATTAAAATAAATTATTTTTATAAAATCTAAAATATTGGATTAAAAATCTAATCGATTTTAACCGAATAACTCTAGTAATTCATTAGAATCGGATATTTCTGGAAAATCTCCAGCACTGAATTTCAACTCTAATAATAGATTAAAACTAACTATTTTTAGAAACTCAAGGTAATTGATATAATCGATTAAATTTGTTTCTTTATTGTAGAAAAACCAGAATAATCGAGTCTTTTTTTTTGAAAATTCGAAATAATCTTTTATTGTGAAACAGAAGTTGAAAAGATTGCTGATCTATATGAAGAAGAAATTCAGTGGGTGACTCATTCTGCCCCTCCTCCGGCGCTTGTCTCAGGATATGGGTTTGGGTATGGGTATGAATGAATAAATTACCTGCACCCACACCCAACCAATTAGACCTTTGAGATGATCATATCTTTCAATCAGTTCCCGACTCAAATGAATTCGAAAGTTGCCAAATTAAATAGTTTTTTATACTTCACTCTGAATAGCATTTGGGGGTAGAATGTGGAAGCAAGAGAGAGTACATGAATGCACACAGAACAATATGGGACGATAATGCAATGATGTTGCCAAGATAAGAGAAAAAGAGAGGAATATTTTCCATCAAGTCTAAATAATGTTATAGTGACTGTAATATGCGTACCCCAATGCCAAAGGGCTAATACATAATTTGTTCAAAGTTAATACTTTGAGTGTGTATATATCATGGTTAATGAATAAAATAAAATGAAAAAGAAAAATAAGTCGAAATATTGTTCATTAAAATCACAAATATATTTAATTACCTTCTTTAGAAATTGGTCTTTACCTCCTGATATTTACTAACAAAAGTTTCATCATTTTGTTGTTATTTAAGAAAATTCAAGAAAACTATTAACTCTTTTGTGTAGTCAAACTGATTATTGATATAGCAAGAAATGTGATTACAAAATAGAATATATCTCATTGCCTACATGATAACAAAAGGAATAATATGGATCAACCAGCACAAATAAAGTTCAACATTTCAATGCTGTTGTTGTTGTCTTGCTTTTTTTCAAAATTAGAATATAGTCATTTGTAATTATTAAGTAATCATGAACTCAATCAATTTGTATTGAATAAATATTGTAGACGTGGAATATATGTATGAAGAAGACTTTTAAAAAGTGTGCCAAGTGAAGTCATCAAAAAACATGTGGGCGTCAGTGTTGGTGTCATTTGTTTTGGAAACAAAATATGACATTCCTGAATTACTTCTCGTCTCCATAGTATTTATATATGACCTAATGAATCAGCCACTTTGGTAGGCATGACTTCAATAGTATTTGAATATTGTAGTTAACAAACATGTGTGGGCTTCAATACGTATATAAATCGAGTGGATTTTTTCTATTTCTATTCTATAAAGTGTGTTTTAGTAACCAATATTTATGTATTCATTTCTCAGGTAAACATACAGCGTTGCATTGGTTGTTTTTTTTCGTTATGTTGTATTGCATGGTTTGTTTTTACTTTTTTTTTTGGCTACTCAAACTTAAGATATGAGAAAAGAAAGAAATCCAAGAAAAGTCAGCTAGAGTATGTTTAGTGGTAGTATGCGTAAGCAATGAGCGTCATACCTTCAGTCAAACCGTAGGAAGAGATGTGTAACGAGCATAAAATCATTTAATTACACTTATTCTTATTTGGCTAAAGTAAAAAGTATCTGAGATGTCATCAATGACAATTTTTCATTATTTCAGTTCAGTCGTAGAAAATTGAGTTTTCTGAAATAATCATACAAAACTTGATTGAATATCACCATTTTTGATTAAGTTCAGTGAAATTTTTGTCTTGTTTTTTTTATATGGGAACATTTTTGATTCTTTCATCAATTTATTCAATAAATAATGTTAAATTATTTTGTTCTCGTGAGTATTTAGTTTAAAAAACACCGAAAAAATGGATATATTTATTTATTTCTGTAATCAGAGATTTATTATTATGAAATTCATATTATATTTTTCAAAGAAAAATGCTGTGAATTCAAAGCTTAAAGTCAAAATTTTTTCGGGCTTTTCTTCCCAATATTTTAGTCTGAGTCGACGATCACAGGTTAATCAGACAAGCAAGAAAAAAAATAATACTGTTGGATAAACTTCAGTAGCAGCCAACCAGAACTGGTTTCAAATCTCTCTTTCAAAAGTGCTGAGCAACGGAATTCCACTCTGAACAACATTGATAACAAGACTTGGACTCTTCTAGAACATTCTACAGTTCCACTGAAGTTTGCATGGATCTAATAAGCTTTTCAATTTCTGACTTCGACACAAATAAAAATGTAATTTTCAAAATATCAAAGATGATGAGTAGTGATGCATTGATTCTTTAAAGTTGTGATATGATTAACATAAAATCATAAACTGATCAATTTATAACTTTAAGGATTACTTAATGTAAATATTTATGATCTGATCGAGATATATAAAAGAAAGCGAAGATCTTTTATAGATACGATAGATGAATGTACAATTGATTGACTTAATTGTTAATCAATGTTTAGAATAATTGTAATGTTAAATAAAGAACATCGGAGTACAAAAAAGAAAAATAACGAACGAATAGCAGAAAAATAAACAAAAAATAGATTATCGATAAAAAAAAGTCTCTGTTCGAAATGTAAAAATAAGTACAGCAGGTCGTTTCTTTGCGAATCAATTACTTTCGAGAAACAACTATAGTTTACAAGAGATTTTACACCTCACGTAAATTTGTATTAGTATAATAAAACTACAGAACAAATGTGAATTTCAAATTTTAGCTTCATAGGGTCTGCAATAGCAAGTTGACTTAATATTATTTGACATTCAATTTCAAAAAAAAAAGAATCTAATTGAGATATGTATGTTTGATATTTGAGTTTACTTCATACAACCAAAGTCGACAAGGTTTGAATCATTAATCTCTGCAGACATGTATAGAAAAAAGTCAATCGATTGATTGAAATTATTAAAGTTTGAATGTTTAATGCTTTTATCGAAACCTATTGGATCAAAAAATCACTTTAAGTGTTTATATCAGAGAAAAAAAGATTAAACATTTACAACTATTACACATTATTATGTTCATATATAAAAAAGAGAATAAATGAATATTGTACTTTATAAAATTCATCTGGAGCATGACTCGAACATAATTGCTACGAAAAATCTTTTTTGTTGCTGTTTTGACTGTACAAGAAAATTATTACTACATGCTCATAGTTTAAAAAACTTATTCGTTTCGTTTGCATGCGACTATTTTTAACCAAGAGAGAAATATTTAAAAGTCATAATTATTATTCTTTTTCTCAGGTTATTTTCTTATTTAATCATGTCTTTCAGCATTCCGTATAGGATTGAATAGAGCAAAAAACTTATTTCATGAAATAAACTGATTTGTTCTCATGGAAAAACTGTACTACCTATATAAATATAAAGAATAAGGACCTTGGCAAATTTCAACAAGTACTATAGATATTTCATAAAAATCAATTGGGAGTGGTCTAAACTTATTGACTACGCTAAGAGCGAAAATCAATCTGTAGCTCATTATGGAATTCTAAAAACAGATAGCAACTGCATTGCGTAGGATCGTGGATGAAGTTCTTATTTCCTTAAAAACTTCATGATTAAGCAAAATGATGTGATGCTTATTAATGCTGTCGTAAAGACACTTTTTACTTGGAATATGCCCTAATGAAAGGCAATAAATGAATTGTTTTCCATTCTTTCGAAAACAAATTTTGATCACATTGACTCTTTCAAGAATTTCCTATTTCTAGTATCCTTTTAACAAAAAAGCCGAGGAAAATTAGTTGTTAATGAAGCTTTCAATTGTAAATTTATAGATTTTTTTCCATCTTGTTGTTTTGAAGTCTTCCAAAGAACTCATTTTGAAAACCAACGTATCTTGTACGATAACTACAGTGAATTTTCAATCGCACTCTATCTTGTTTTGATCGACAACTATCCAAAAACAAAAATATCAATTGGATTCTTTTATTGAAATGGATACTATAATCTAACAGCATTATTGAATGTTGAAATACTATATTGCACGTAACAGGGTAATACATAGGAATCAATTGTTTATGAAATATATACAGTATACATTTCTTTTTAATTAGAGTAGCATGAATATTTTTCACCATTATTCAACGAATAATGCTTATACGACTATTATTTATTTATAAACAATTACATATGTTCAAAGTTTTCTCTAAAATGACTAATTAATTCAATAAAATAACTAGAAATGTAAACAAACAATAGGACTAATCATTATTTGAAAAAAAAACATGATATGTCAGTAGATGTGGTCACACTCGTTCCGTTTTTTGATACCAACACGTACATACATCATGCTGACTATTTTTACGACTGTTGAATTTAAAAATTTTATTCTATTTTTATAATAATTTTCGACTTTCACATACATGATCTAGTATATCTCTTTGTTTCAAAAACTTAATTTTGTTGGTTTACTTGTTCAAATACTAATCTAATTTAGATGATTTACATATTTTCTTATATGTATTGATTGATCAATGAAACGCCAACAAAGAAAATTGCTCAGATAAAAAAAATTATTCTATATCAAAAGCACTTATTGACTAAATTAAACTAATGGTAGGCATCGATGCAAGAAATAAGCATAGCCTTAATATGAAGTATATTTGTTCCGTATGTTCATTAATATTACGAGATCCTATACAATTGAATAATTGTGGTCATAGACAGTGTCAATCATGTTTCAGTCGTAACCATGCGTAGGTTCCAATATCAATTTTTGATAATATTTCTCATTTTTGCTTTTAAAGAACGATATTTAAATGTCGAAGATGTAATGTAGAAATATTACCGATGGAGGTAAGATATTTTTTCAGAATTGAAAAGAAAATGTATTTCCTTCTTGTAGATCATGCCTGATCGAGGTTTCAAAAATGATATGACATCACTACCTATTGATTGTTCGTTTTGTCAGTGGACTGACGTAGGTAATGTTAGCACCAGATTCGCGTATTTCCTGTGCCGATTCGCCCCTACGTCTGTGCTGGTCCCCTACTTGGTTGTGCTGGATACAGAATTTAATTCTCTATCGAATGGTGACAACTCCGGCCGGGGTCGTCGAGCAAAAAATTCGGTCCACCACCAAAAAACCGCTTTTTCCTCCATGTGACGAATTCGGAAAAGATGTAATTCCTATCCCGATTCGCGCATGCATCTGTGCTGTGCCCCTCTTTGCTTGTGCTGGATGCAGAATTTTGCGCNACATTCAAATTAATCCAGAGCTACACTGACAATATCAATTCTTAACTTTATGTTGATTGACGTTCGCTTGCATAGGAAGTGCAAACATCTTCCATTAGTGACTTATACTTGCAAAAAAAAAACAACTTTCGACACTAATTAGCTCTTAACAAAGTGTAGTTTTATGTTATATAAATAGAATAATAATAAGGTTTGTTGCAAATAGTTGAATCTCGACTGAACAATAAATTTGACGATCGATGTTTTCTAAAAGGTAGACCGAATTGAACACGATTGAATTTGTTTTTGATGAGGACACGTTTAAACAAATGTCTATAAAATAGATCAACGATTTAAACGTCAGAATAGTTGAAGAACTTTAAAGCAAAAAAGAACTAGATTATTCTATTTTAGTTAAAGGTAATATGTATGAATAGTACGTATAAATAAAACTGTATCGATCTATTATTAAGAAAAAATAGTAGATGAACTTAAATCAAATAGGAAAGATATATAAAAAAAGTATTAGGGAAGGATCTTTACAATACTCTGTAGAAATTTAAGAGTGTAGGGCGAAAGAGAAGAGACACACCAAACACTGAGTTTAACAACAAATATAAGGTACGGTCATCCGACGAACTAAATACAAGCCGCGATCATTCCAAAATAGGTCGTAATTGTCGTTTCGGCGTCGATTAACCGCGCTTACGGCATGGTTACCTTCGCTCTACCGTTGTACATCTGCGTCATAGACTAAAAATCCATTTTAATCCAATATGTTATCTAATCTTTTCCCCATAACTCTTCAATCACTGCTATTGCCCTTCTACTTATTTCTATATCCTTTAAAGTTGACTAGGGATGTTTAAAAACGAAGATTCTTTCATCACTATAATTCCAATACTTTACAATGTTCTTTTTGTTTTTCTTTTAAATATGAAACTATCATAAGCATTTATCATGGACTTAGATCTTAGAAATATTGGGAGAGATATGCCAATTAAAGAATGTTTATTTATCTTTTAAATTCGTGAAAATATTCATTAACTGACTTCCCATCGGATTGAAATGGAACTTTATTCGATAGATTTCTATATTTTGCGATAGAATCTCAAAACTGTAAAATAACAGAAAAAAAGAATCAGATTGAAAACAAGATTAGCATAAACCCAGTCGGATAAATTCTTTTATGAGTCTTTTTATATTTCATTAAGCTTATTTTATTGATTTCATTTTCTAAATAAATACAAAAGAAAACAATTATATTATATTATTTGATACATCATATTTACTTATTAACAAATTTTTCAAAATAAGATTCATTTCAAATATGAACTTTATTTAAACATTATTAATGAAAACAAAATTAAACGAAAATATTTTTCTTCGGTTAACATATATTCACAAAAAAAATTTACAGAAAAATAAGTGAATAACTCATTTGGTAATGTATGTTATAGATATTCTACAATATCATCAATATAAGTTTCATTTTTATGAATATCTTCATCATTTGTCATTGAATGAACTTTTTTCTTACATTTAAAACATTTTTTTCCAAATAAATATTTATCATAAAAATCAAGTGATCGAAAAGGAACTGGTAACCATAACCATGTTCGTAATGGAATTGGTAAAAGCTTCGGTTTGAATCTTTGAAGAATATTTATTAAAATAATTAAAATAATAACCAATACTATTGGACCAAGAACACCACCAAATACATACCTAACATAAATATTTAACATAATATTAAATCTAATATTCAACTTACCATCCAGCAAGTGAAAGACCAAATACAATTAAAGGAATAAGAAAAAACGAACAAACTATATAAAGAACAGCAAACCATCGATATTTAGCTGTTATTTCACCTAATTTTTTAGCCATTGGAATTGGAAATCGCATAAATGGAATTGGAAACCATATTAAAATTCCTTTAATTATTTATATAGAATACAAAATATAATTACAAAAAGACTTTTTCTTACCAATAATATTAAAAAATGTGTGACACAATGCTATTTGTAATGAATTTCTTAAATCTTTTTCACTTGTTGCAGTTAATGCAGCCATAATACCAGTTATTGTTGTACCTATATTTGAACCAATTGTAAATGGATAAACTCTTTCGATTGTTATTACACCAAGACCAACTAATGGTGTTAATGTTGATGTAAATATTGAACTACTTTGAACTAATATTGTTAATATACATCCAACCTATTCAAATTTAATTTAATTAATTAATTTTATATTAAGAAAAAAAGAATTTTATCTTACTAGAATAGCTAAATATGGTGTTAAATGTTTAAATATTCCAGGAAAATCTGTATTAACTACATTAAAAATAATATTTTTCACTGCTCCTTTGAGTAATGATTGAAGAATTTTAACAAGTAGAAAAAGACAAAGACAAAGACAAACTAATGAAATAATAAGTAAAACAAGTCCAATAAGCCAATCAGCCCATTGAACTTTAACAAATAAAAATGAACAATATTTATCTGGAACTTGAATAAATGTATCATTAACACTTTCATTTTTAAATGAACAATATCGTTTTAATAAAGATATATCTGCACTAGCATTACCCAATGCTATAGCTTCAATTACGTGATTATCAAGCTAAATATACAAAACAACAATTCATTTTTATTAGAAAGTTTCTATTTTAAATAACATACTTGAATAATTCGTTGTGTTAATGGTTTTGTTATAGCAGTAAGAAATTCAGGATTAGAATTCGGATTTCGTTTTAAATTTATTGATTTTGTTATTGATTCAGTTAAATGATATAACATATCTAAATTTATTTTAATTAAAATAAAACTAAGATACAAAAATCTTAATTTACTTGAAGCTATTTCAATCGGTAATAAAATAAGTACAGTTAACCAATTGAACATATCATGAACAGTTGCACCAGCAAATGCAAGACTAAATTCTTCACGTTTTCCCTTAAAAAAAATGATATTTTGGTTTAGTCTTCTTAATAATAATATACAAACTGATTGTGTTAAAGCAACTAATGTGTTGGTTACAGATGTACCTTTTAAACAAAAATAAATTTAGAAATTTATCTCTTATTATCATTCAAAAACAAAATACCTATATTTGCTCCTAAGAAAAAACAATAGAAATAAGAAAATTTCGATTTTCGATCAATCTAAATATAATCCTACCCATAATGATTGGTATGGCTTGTTTAACAGGTAAAACTAAGGTTTTTTTTAAGTGAAAATAATATTTGTAAATGAATGAAAACTTACTGGAAGATGAAACCATTGATACAACAATTGATGTTGATGTTGATGAACTTTGAACAATAACAGTTGTTAATAAACCAATCATTAATCCAGCAATAGGATTTGAAAGAATTGCTCCTTCAGCAAAAACTTTACCTGTTAATTTACCTAATGAAAAATATTTATTTATAAAGAACTTTTTTTTTTCGAAAATAATATTTAACCTCCAATAAGTCGAAAAGCTGAACTCATTAAATCAAGTGAACAAACAAATAAATATAATAAAGCAAGTAAACCAATTAATCTTAATATTAATAGAATGATGAATTTAATTCGATCTTTTTGATTCATATCTAAATGAACGAAATATGATTGAGAAAATAATAAATTGTTTTTTGAATACCTTTCCATTTGTGATTCTCAATAGGGTTTTCAGCTTGAGTAAGATTGTCACCATTGAAAACTTTGTTAGATTTAAGTCTCATTTTTTATTTTAATGTGAATATGAAATTAATTTTCGTTTCTTTATATAATTTTCTCAAGATTTCAGAACTCATGATGATATTTTAATGACTAATTTGAATATTACTGATATATCATGCGTATTACGCATATGTTTCTTCCTCTTTTTAAGCGTACATTTTTTCTTTGTGTCTGAGATAAGAATTCTTTTAAAATAAGACAAGTGTATTTTTAACGTAAAGTATATTTACATTTCTTTATTAAAATAGTTAACAATGATTTTCGAACAGTTTCTTAATTTTTATGATATTTCAACACAGCATGTGGGTGTGAGTCTTGTCCTCAACGATACCCACACCCACCATTGTTTCAAACAAGATATGCATATAGAGATACTTGTTTTTAGTTTAGTAATGTTTTCAATTATAATCTTTATTATCATCATTAGTTAAACTTATTTGACAAACATACTGATTCATACATTTAGAAATTTGTTAAAAAACGATGTCAATTCACTGAAATTCATATTCTTATGCAAGATCTCTTTCATAAAACTTGAAGATCATTGGATATCCTTATAAAATAAACCATTCATTTTCAAATTAATGACAATATTTGAAGTCAAACAATTGATTTTGAATAAAGGCAGAGAACTTTTACAAAGTGATATCAATTCTTTTGTTGAAATCTTGAAAATTTCTACAGAAGATTAAGGCTCATTGTGCTAAAATCAAAACATTATTAATCATATTGATTTTTTTATGAAGAAAATTCCTTGTAAAAATTTTTTTCAATAGATGATTAGATTTTTTCATATGTTTCATTTTCAACAGCTAATAACATGAAAAAAGGCAAAAATAAATTCACCAAAAAAGTGATGTGCCTTTAATAGAGTCTTTACGACTTCGATTTTTCAATGTTAGTTTTTACACAGAAATGTTTTATATGAATTTCTACATTTGAAGAGTACATTTATCAGCAGTGTTATATATCCAGAAAATCGGAGAAATATAAAGAATCTCAAATAAACATGTTAATCTCACAGAAACCTTTACATTAAAGTTTATTAAAAATAGTTCTAAAATATTTACTGAGAATAGAAAAAAGCATCGGAATATTCTTGAAGAATTCTGCGAAGAGTAAAATTCGATGTTTTGTTTATGATGCAAAATAATCTGTCAGATTAGTGTCACTAAATTGACTTTGTTATATCTTAACTAAAACTATCTTGAAGTTATAGATTTTTGTCTGTACAATTTCATAATTTGAAAGATATGACATTTCATTATTCATTTGCTTTTCTTATCTTTCTGCATAACCATGAATAATAAGCATTGTTATCTATAACGCTTTTCGTTTTTTACATCAACAATACAAATGAAAAGGTTTCATATTCTCAAGTTTTACGTGCAAAACAGAAAGTGAAAAAAAAAATTGTCTCGCTTGTTTTTTTATCTATGGACAATTCATTCAATTAATCAATGCGAAAATTTTTCGGTAATGCCTGATTGATAAAATAAGAAACATAAAAAAAAATTAACTAATCAACTCTAGTTTAACATTAAAAAATGTTTATACTTTTTTCTTATTACGGAATATCGATATTTCAATCAATAAATTGTTATTCGATGTTTTCTCTTTATTTTGTAGAAAAAAAAACCTTTTTTCTAAAACATCAGTCAAGTTATTGTCTAGAACTTGATTTAAACTTTGTCTATGTTATAAGAATAATTCAAATTAAATTTATTCAATGGCTTTTGTCTTATATAAAATACACTACTTAAAAATCACAACATTTAATGTCTCAACAATTGAAATTAAGTTAAATATTATGAAAATATGAATGATTTTCGTCAGTACTTCTGTCATTATTTATTTTTAGGCTAAGTCAAATTTATTTTTCTCAGATGATTTTGAAAATTTAATTATTTAGTTTGAACAAATTAAAACGCATTTGAATTTTTTTTTTACTTTACTTCTTCTATGATCACTTGCATACGTATACAAATATTTGCTTATTATTGTGGAGATATTTTATGCTCAATCTAAGCTTTTTCTCAGATTTTTTGCTTCAATCATCATGTTTTTGTCCAGCTTAGTCATCTTCTATAAGACTGAGAGGAGAAGTTTTTTTTAGTCATTCTCGTTTATCATATTCATTTGGTTACTTCATTTCTTTAGATTTTATTTCTATATCACATGAAACACTTTTATGTATGTAAGAAGAGCGAAATCATCGAATTAAAGAAAATACGATAAAAATGGAAGAATAATTAGCAAATCTCAGACATTGGGAAAAACGCTGTTTTACCGTTAAAACGGTGTTTTATGTAACATAGTTTAAACGGTGATGCGTTGTCCAAAGTATCCATTTATCACAAAAAACGGTTTCGAAGTGTTTAAAAAAGAAACGCGTTTTTATCGTTTAAACGCATCATTTAATATATAGTAAACGGTACTTTATTTATTTAACCAGTATTTAATCAAGTCAATGAGTAGTTTTTATTCTTTCACGAGAGAAAAATATTTATCTAAATAAATAAAAATTTCTGTATTTCTAAAAAATATCATGTGAGTAGAAGTGTTTTGTACAAGTTTCAAATTCTTTTTATTTCAATGAGACAAATGTAGAAACTTTTAATGCAAAATTTTTTATCAATATGGAAATTTTCGATCTTATACGATCATTTTCAACCAGTTAACAAGACTGTATATGTTACAAACCAAAACCAAAAATAGATAGAAAAAGAAACATCATAAACATTAACATCATTAAACATAGACTTGAAAAACTCATATTAATGAATCAAATTATCATTAAGATAATTCAATGGAATAACATTATGAAATTTCTAACATGATATTCATTGACTAATTATAAATCACAATGAGTTTGTTCCAAATACCTATATATCTACTTATATAACTCATGTTTGAATTTCTAACTTGATATCTAATAATTATTTATGAAAGCAAAAGCAAATGAGCTTTAATTTAATTAGTTTAAACGATGTTAATAACTCAATAAATTGTACTTATTATTAGCATCGTTATCCTGTTACTTATTTTAATTGTATCATTGATTTCATTTATGTTATTAATTTCATAATGTTATCTCATTGAATTAATATTACATTGAATTATCTTAATATTAAGTTGATTCATTAATATGAGTTTCTTAAGTCGATATTTATGATGTTTCTTTCTCTGTCTATTTTTGTTTGTAACATCCATAGTCTTATTAGTTGGTTGAAAATGATCGTATAAGATCGAAAATTCCCATATTGATAAAGAATTTTGTATTAAAACTGTCTACATTTGTCTCATTGATTAGATTATTTGAATTAAATATTATTCACTTTTGCTTTCATACATGGAAGATACTGTTTTATAAAAACGTTTAAACGATTGTTTAATACCATAAACGCTTTGATACGTAAATGAAACGTTAAAAGGAAGAAAGGAGGTGATCTTCACCTTTTTTGCCGTTTTTTAGCGAAAAAGTACAATATCACCATTTAAACGGCATACTAGAAATTTTGCTTCTACCAGGGAAGCGACAAAACACAAAAATCTAAGAGAGAAAACCAAATACATTCTTTGTAATTATAAAAATAAGACGTAAAGATTGTTGGATCATCAACGAGGAAGATTTATACAATGTTCGAAAGACTTCTCGAACTAGAGTGTTATAGTTATTCAACCTGTCCAGTTAAGATAATCAATGTCTCGAACATAAAACGATAGAAGTTAGTGACTCGAAGAAGTTTTTTCTTAGAGTTTTCATATAAATAACGTTAATAGATGTCATTTGTTTTGCCTTATAGTCAAAATAAATTGAAAAAATCAAACTATATTAATTAGTATAATCGAAGGTTACACCTCAGTTTGTTTTACTATCAAACCTAGAAAAACTATTCTTTTTTACTGAATCAAAACCAAAAGTTGCTAAGTACATGAAAGTAATATTAAAATAATTATTCTTTCTAGAAATAAACTTTCAAAAAAATAAATTCACTCTTTAAAATTATCAACTTTAACTAAAATAAAAAAATTTTGTGTTTTTTTCTATTTCCAGAAAACAGATTTGTTGTAACATTTCTTTTTTTTTTTGATTTCTTCCATCATTTCGATGTTTACATTGCCAACATGTTGAATGATCATTTTGATAGATATTTGTCTTAATTTGTTTTCACTAAAACCAATCCAAAAGTGTTAAGTATGATTATCATCGAAATCATGACATTGATTCAAATCTTCGAATCTACCAACCATTAAACTTGTCATTCAATTAGAAGATAACTATCTTCGACAAATGGACTGGCATAGCATTCTCCTGCAACATGATCCTTTTAGTAATTTTTGCTTTCTGTAGAACTGAATAGAAAAATTTTTGAAGTATGTCAAGATAATTTTGTTGATCAACAGTCGGTTCTTCAAAAAAGAAACATAACCCAATCATTAATTTGATTGGCATTGCTGAGTTCATAATAGGTTTCACAATGACAAGAATCATGTCTAATATATGAAAAATAGCTTGGTCAGTTATCTCAATAGTTGACGCATAATTTGATGCATAATCAATTTTAGAATTTTTATCGTTTTGAGAAACTCAACGAATATTCTGTTTCTTAGATTTTCTTTACAATACATGACCAACTTCATCCCGCTAGTGACAAGCATTTTCGTGACCGTTTAACGATCATCGATCAAACTAGCTTCAGCAAAACTCTTCTAAACATCTTTAATACTTCCCTCATTAGGAATATAACACAAATATTTACATTGAAAATGTCACCTGAATAATAATCGATATTTATTTGTACACAAGGTAAAAATATCTTCGATTAATTAATAATAACTCCAAAGAAAAAAAAAGAAAAACTTTCCTCAGCACCTGTCAAAGACTGTTGTCTTATAATTGAATTTCAAGTTTAATGATCAGTAGATTCGATGAGTTGGATTGGTCTCATCGCGTCGACAATGCTTATACTTAACATGATTGGATTTGTTTTTCTAAGAACATATCGAAACAAATGTCTATAAAAATGATCATAAAACATCTTCACACTTTAAACATCGAAATAATTAATGAAATTAGAAAAATTCTTTGTATTGACTTATCATTAAAAAAAAGTAGTTGACAATGTTAAATCAAATAGTAAAGATATGAGATAAAAAAGTTTTGAAAAATTATCTTTGCAATATCGTATAGAACTGTTACACGTCTTGCTGTGGTGTAACTTTTAGCTCGTATTCATTTTTAATAGCTAAGCTATGACTATCGGAGGGTGAAAATAATTAAAATTCTCTAGATATGAACAGCTTAAGCAATATTTAAAATTGTTCACTATGAATAGATTTCGACAGATTTTTCTTGTGAGAGAGACAGAAAGAGAAAGGTCAGTTTCATTTTTATATGTATACGAGATCTTGTACGAATTCGAGTAGAAAATTAAGACAAACATTGACATTAGAAAGATTATTTTAACTATATAATAAGTGCATGGGGAGAAAAAAGCGTTTAGAATTTTCAATGAAGACATGTTCATTAGAAAGAGAACAATTTCAATAAGATATTGCTCGGTAACAATTCCGAGTATTCATTATAACAACCTGTTAACATAATAGAGACGTTTTACTCTAAATAAAACATTCATGAATTGAACAGTCGTGTTGTGTTGAATAAACAAATAAATAGAAGAAGAGAAAGATTTTGAAAGAAAATCTGTTTTCTTTTCAAGAATATTTTTGAATCAATTTGATCAAAAAAGAATATCACTGACAATATGACAATGAAGGTAGAAAGTGCGTTATGTAACTATTAAACTAGCAGCATTAAAAAAAAAAAGAGCGTTGAGTCACAGATGAAGTAACTATGATTAGAGAAAAAGACAACAATTAAGTAATGATAAATATGACAATTTGTATTGTTAATCACTTCAATGTGGTCATACTTTTGACTTTTTATAGCTATATTCAATATTTATTCTCGAATATTCATATAATTCATTATTTCCAAGTTTTAGATTTGAAATTAATTCTTATATCCTTTCATTTTCTTATTGTTTCTTCTCAGTCCTATGTTTTGTACTTCTTTGTTAACATATAGATTATTGAATGAAAAAAATGGTCTTTTAGAATTACTGGAGAAAAAAAAAAATTTTTATTTGCGAATATGCTTTAATAAAAGAATACTTTATCAGTGTGTCTTTAAACAATGACAATCTAGAATCATGTATCCATGAAAAAACAGACAAACATTTTGTTTCTTTCGAGATCTCATTTTCTAATTGTAATTCTGCTTTTCAAATAACAAGCAATAGAGTCAACAACAAAAAAAATACAATGGGAAAAAGGAAATGTAAAGTGATGTCAACAAGGATATTTTTCATATATATTTGCTATTAATTTTTGCATTCTTTGCTAAAAACTCATTGGCTAATAGAATCTTTACTTTTTGAATACATTTTTTCAGCTTTCCTGAAATACATCAGGTAAAATAAGCAGATCTTTATAGACATTTACGTATATATCAATTCAATAAAAAGCTTCGTCTATTATTCTTATATTCTTTGCTAAGAAAAACCTCGTCACATATTTTTTTTTCTCATTTAACGTTTATTGAAACAACGGCAACACATTGAATCCGTTGGTAGAACAATCTTGATTGAAGAACATTTTTTTTTTGAAATAGTTTCTACTTGAATAGGTAAGGCTAATTCATAAATGAGATTTATTCTACACTTATTCTATAGTTCTTTACTTTTAAAATGCTTTACATTCATTCATAATCTATTATGTGCTAATTGACGTTTGTGTTTCGAAGATTTGAACTCATTTTAATAGAAATTTGTCATAAGATCTGTACTTAAGGGAATCTTTAGTGTCATATGGGCAGACTAATATAAAAAACTGCAAAGTTGCGTACAACTTGTGATTTATCTCATCTCAAGGGGATAAGCTCATGTATTCGAGTAAGAGAAATTCTCTAACTTTCTCAAAAAATCAATAGTTATTTCTATTTGTATTTCTCATAATTCGAGTGTTTATTTGTAAAGTATCCAAGAGATAATTTCACTCTATGATGAGTGAACATCTTCTATAAATTTCATATAGATTGATACAAGATATAACTGATGTGAATGAATAATCTCTCGATAATTTATGTCTTAAACAATAATTAAACTAAAATGATTATAGTTCGTTCGATCAGTTGTTTCCTACGAGTAGACCTCATACGAATATGATACTTGTTTTGAGAAACCCAACTCTATTAGAGATTAACATGCAATAAGTGAAAACACTTTTGGACTTTAATATAGAAATCTTTGAATACATTATATTAAACATAATCAGATTCAAATATGATTCTATCAAAGAACGTTTTGTTATCACATATCGATTCAATAAGCAAAAAAAACGTAAATAAAATAAACAAAAGCTAGATGAAATCAGCGAAGATAAAAAGTAATCAGTTCGATATTTAATTTAGAAAACTAAAATTTCATGTCGAACATGATAAATAATACTTCGAACGAGACTTCAGTGGATATTGTAACAATGAAACATGAATCAGAACGAACTGTTCGTCCTCATCGTCGTCGTCGTCGTTCTATTATTCGTGAATTCTGTTTGAATACATCAACTCATGCTCTACCAGCAATTGCTCGAAGTGAAAATCATTATAATCGTGCATTTTGGTTGATTTCATTTTTAATTTTTACTATCATAATGATCTATTTTACAGTTGCAGCAATAATGAGCTATTTTAAGTATCCAACATCAATCGATATATCTTATGATAGTGATTGGCAACAATATTTTGCAGCAGTTAGTTTTTGTAATATTGCAGCACTTCGCTTTGATCGATTCATTGAACCTTTTTTGAACTATACGAATTCTCTAAATATAACAAATACAAATGATACAACAACAATATCTGAATATCAATCGCAATTTATTTGGCCTTTTCTTATTGATCAAGTTAATAAAAATGTATCATCGGAAGATTACTTTTTTCCATTATCATCAATGCTTCAAGAATGTATATACAATTTTGAAACATGTACATCAGCTGATTTCATTTCATTTATATCACCAAGTTATGGTCTATGTCATACATTTAATGCTAAATTGAAAAATAGTACAGATGATAGTCTTCGACTTGGAAATTTTTATGGTGGTTCTGGTATTCTCAGTCTAAGCCTTTATGTTAATAGTTATCAATATGTACCCTACTCGACTGATGGTAAGTTAAAAAATAAAATTCATCGAATTATATTATTTATTGTATTTTTTTTAAGCTGCTGGTGTATTAGTTCTTATTCATGATAATAGACAAGTACCAATGATTGAAACGAGTGGTGTTGAATTAGGACCTGGACGAAGACATAAAATAAGTTATAGAAAAAAGAAAACTAATTTTTTATCTTCACCTTATACTGATTGTACAGATAATATTTCGAATTCAATGAAAGCTATGTTTAATAATTATTATCCAGCAGATTATGTTTATTCTCAAAGTAGTTGTTATCAAATATGTCAGCAAACCTATGTGTAAGTATGCCTATAGAGAATAAATATAAATATGAAGTCAATTGTTTTACGTTAAGTTATGAACAATGTGGTTGTGTTTTTCCATATCTATGGTATATACGTTGGATTATTCTACCAGGTACAGATGATATAATATTTGCACCTGTTTGTCATCCACAGGATAGCTGTTTTAACATCGCATCTAAGAAACTTTTTGCCTCTACATCACTTATGAAATATTATTGTTCAGATTGTTCACAAGAATGTTCAACAAGTAGTTTTGTTCTTCAAACATCATCGTCAATGTCATATATTGATTACAACATAGATAAGATTAAAAATTTTGTCGAAACTTCTTCAATGCCATTACCAAATAATTGGACAACAACATGGCGTCAATATATTTACGAAAATTATCTTAGTGTAAATATTCTACATGAAACAACTATCACCGAAACGAATACCCAAATATCAACACTTGGTGTAGTTGATATTATTTCAAATATTGGAGGTCAAACAGGTCTATGGATTGGTATTAGTTTTTTGTCAATTGTGGAATTTATCGAAATGATCTATCGATTATTGAGATATCAAGTACATTTGATACGAGAATCAATACACAGAAAAATTAACATAATACAGTAATCGTTTTTTTTTTCTCACATAATATCAAAAATCTTGAAGAATTCAACTGAAAAGATTATCGATTTTATTTTTTTATAAAAACTGAAAAAGTTATTCAAAATACGAAAGAAGTACAGTTAAGAACAATTACTGTAAACCACTGGAACGACAACACTTTCCAATTCTAAGAAATGATTTTTTTTTTGAGAACTGACTTAAGTCAACAGTGTTTTATTTAAATAAACTGTGAAGTGACCAGTTTCTTTTTTCGAGAATAAACTTCTTTTATCGTACTTTTAAGTTTTCGTTGATATCTTTCGAGCACATTTGTGCAGCTAAGAAACATGGCTCTAAATGAAACAATTACAAGTCTAATGAGTACGTTACTATGAGATGTCTACTGGTACAAGTTCATTTAAAGAGTACTGTTCGATAGATTCTCAACATCGGAGTTAATATGCAACTATCGAAGATCTATAAACGACTGATTATGTTCAGTAGTACGACAGAAGAATTTTAAATGATTCAGAGATGGAATTTTCTTTCAAAAAAATCAAGTATCACCACTTTCTTATGTTATTAAAAGACATACGTCGAATTATTTGATCATTTTAAGGTCAATCGACTGATTTCTGAAAACTCTCGATACGAATTGATAAAGTTCTCGTTGTAATGAATTTTATTATGTTATTTTTCATGTTCATCCTGACTTTGATCAGATGATTGATTGAAATGTAGCTTTCTCGATTTACAATGACCACGAAAAATATCTCGCTACTGTAGAACGTAAACATTTTTAGGAGAAAAGTGATGCAGAATAAATAGTAAAAACAATTATTCTTTTTTTTAATTATACATGTACAATGGGTCCAAAAAATATTCATACACCTAGGTAAGGTTGTACTACTTTCTTCGCTATGCCTGGATGAAATAGTTTAGAGAGGTCAATTATATATGATTATGTAGTACATCATGTCTAGTTTGTATACCATTACTTCCAACAATGTCTATTTTTTTCATTTCTATTTTCTAAAGTAGATAGTTTAATTATGCTGAATTTTCATGACTAAAAATTATTCGTCTGCTTTCGAAGAATTGTGTCTTTAATCAATAATTAGGAATAAAGAAGTACTTTGATTTCATTTATGTCTCCGGATCTTACCGAACATATTTCAGTTTGAATAACTCGATAAAGTCACTTTAAAAAGGAACTCTTTTTGATGAACTACTTTTAAGCCTACGCACTTTGATGCACCGAAGAGAACAGTTTCTTGAGAGGGTGTGGATGTGGATATTTTTTCCTTGCAGGAACAGACCCACACCCTCACCCTCAGTGCTCCAGTGTTCATTGCATCAGAGACGGCGGTGTTGGTATTTCGGCATTTACACCAATACCGCTCATCGCTAGATGCGGGTTTGCGTACGTCGGTGTTGAGTGTGAGTATGGGTCTGGGTTTGTGTGCGGATATGAGAGAAGAGAACAACTTCTGTAACCCTCATGAAAATCCAGATGTGGACTTCAAATAGAAAACAATAGTAGGAATGCTACTCTAACGGTACTGTTAGAGCAAAATTTCATACACAACTGGCTAGTTTAGCAATGAAGAGTTACACAATTTCGAATTTTCGAACATGAAGTACTGGTTTTTGGAAGTATGTTGGCATTTTGAAGCTTAAAAGTGTGTAATATTGTATTTTACTTATGGAGCACGAATTTTAGCGATTAAAATGGGTGGCTTTGAAAACTTGTTCTGTGTGCATCAATGTAGTATCTTTCATAGAGTTTTATCTCACTTCTTATTATTCTCTTAGGTGAATACTGAAAATTATCAACAAAAAACTATGTGCAATATATTTAGTTCTCTGAACGTGAAGCTTCTTTAGTGAGGTCGAAGATATGACTGGATGTCAGTAGTGTATATGTTATCTGTATGAAACACAAACGTTAAATAAGCTTCTAGTAGTAACCAAAAAGTCAACCTATTTGAGCAAACCGAATCAGAGATATTTCAACTGTTTATTCTAGTGTTATTTCGTGGCCCATCCTTTAGAATAAGAATATCAGACTAACGAGTTTGCGGTTTGCACTGGAATCTTATAAAATATTTCATGTCTTGAAAGAAGTCTTGTCGGCGCTTGTGTTCGAATAAATTATGTGTTACATATTCATATGTTCACACATTTTTACCAACGAAATCTAGTGAAATAAAGTCCAGCATTGCAACAAATACATGCGTGTTAGGGACAGAAGAGCGACGAGTTAAAAGCTATCTGAACAATAATGGGTTTCAATACAACCTGCTGCTTATGTTAACGCCAAAAGCTTCATGGCTTCTATTTTCGTCTCATTTAACAATGTATCTTGCAACTTGGCAGTCAATGTTCTACATTGTCTTTTCTTCCTTTTAAAATTGATCTATGGAAGGATCAAGAAGCCGACGCCTTACTTGTTTTCTAAATCTTACAATTTTTCCTTAAATTTGATCAAAGGTAATTAGGACCGAGGAATCTAAATCTGTAATCAGTTTCTCGAAATTTTGACTTTAATCCTTTTCACTGAAACATATTTCTTTTGCCAAAAAATTTCTTTTTATTAAAAACTCGTTCTTTTTACTACAAAAATCAAACTCAAAAATTTAAGAAATTGATTACAGATTCGGATTCCTTAACTACCATTGGTCAAACCTTATAACAAATTGTTATTTTTACAAAATTACCTTTCGTTCAATGGACTCAAAAGGTTTTCGTTAAAAATAAAGGGAATGCATGTTGCGTTCGCGTTCCCATTTTTAGAAACGCAACGCTCAAGAACAGGAAAGTTGACACCTCTACACATGATACAGAGCACGGCTATCTTATAAAACAGTAGCAACAAAAGATTAACACGAGTGAGTCACGAATGGTTTGCCAATAACTTGGTAGAGTGGAATCTTTGGAAAAACGGTGAGTGTGAGTTTGGGTGGTATGAGTGACCGGGTAGGTGACGATGTGAGTGCGCATGAGTGTGGGTGTAAGGTAGATATGGTCATCAGTATGTTGCTTTGTGGGTCTTTTCTTCACCCACATTCCATACGCACACTAAAGTTGTAGACCGTAAATTCTAATCAATTTTCCATTTTAATAAAAGAGAATCTAATTTTTAATCGTCAAAAGTTTTTAAAAACAGGAGCATTCTTCAGTCACTTATCAATCTAAATAAAAATCCCATAATAAACATCTTCACATTTTAAAATGTTTATAAAAACATGGATCCGTAATTACGAACTAGCATAGAAATAATCCTTAGAAACAACGTATCCATCTTCAAAATGATGGCAGTAAAATTATGTTCCATGAACTTTTTTAAATACATATTTAAACATTTTCTTTAATTTCCATAGAAATCGCAACTGAACAACATATTTTCACATTATAGATATTTATCACGGCTGAAAATCTGCCGCTACCAAGGTTACCATGGACATCTCTGCTTCATATTTCCTATTGATTAGAGTTACATTGTAAGAAAAAATCAAACATGTTTTCTGAAACGAGCAAAATGATATAGAAAATAAAATAAAGCGATTATCTAAATCCTTGCATTTAATGTTTATCACTTATCTATATTAGAAAATCTTTTAAAGAAAAACTTTGTCGGTTGTAAATAATATAATCTATTCATAAAAATCCTTGAAAAAGAATGTTGTTTCATAGATATTATCATTAATTACGCATGAAAACTTGTCACGAACTTTATCACAATTACAAATGAGTAGATAAAATATTCTTATATTCAACAAGTGACTCTTTTCAAAGAAAGACATTTAATAGCGACTCAAAAAATTGCAACAAATTGTTTTGTATGGATATATTAAAGATGAATACTACAAGTAGTATCGATAATGCTCTTTTAGCCATACCACGTCAACTCAATATTTGGTTTGGTTCATTTCTTTGGATCGCAGGTAATCTTGGCTGTTTTGGTAATATGATAGTGTTTTGTTCTCGATCATTTCGTAAACGAGCCTATTCAATTTATTTATTGTCATCGACATTGGTTAATTTACATTATTTCAATTTTGTATTACTTACACGAATAATGCAAAATGGCTTTCAATTTTCACTAATGAATCGTTTCATTATTATCTGTAAACTGCGACAATTTAGTTCAATATGGGGTGGTATAGTCTCTTTCAGCTTATTTTCATTTGCAATAATTGACCGGATTTTGTCAACGCAACGTTCATATAGTAAGTACATTATAACAAAAAAACAAAATCGAAAATTTTTACTTGAATTTTATTTTCAAGGATTTCTTCTGGATGGTTTTAAATATATTTACTTTTGTTTAAGGATATCGACAATGGAGTAATCGTGTTTTTCTAGCATATATAATGGTCATTGTAATTTCATTCTTTTGGTTTCTTCTTCTTGGTCATCGAATTATTTTATATAGAATAAACAATGGTACTTGTGGTCCTTTAGAAGGTTTCTATGCTGTCTATGATAATTACTTTCAAGTTATATTTTCTTCACTTTGTCCAGTAATTGTTATGTCTATCTTGACTTATCTTCTAATGAAAAATGTTCGAGGAGTTGTTCAACGAAGAATTCAAGCCGTCAATGGTGTAGCTCCAATTATCAAGCCAAACAATTCAATAATCAATCAAATGGATGCACAATTAACAATAATGTTAACATTAGAATCAATTTTTGCCATTATAACTTATGTTCCATATGCTATACAATTAACTTATGCAAATATAACACAAGAATGGTACAAAACACAATTACAATTGGCTTGGGAAACAGTATTTACTGAATTAATTCATTTATTTTCGTACCTATTTTTCGTGACGAATTTCTATGTATCGATCATTTCAAATGTTGGTTTTCGTCGAAAGTTCAAAAATATATTAGCAATGAAAACACACAATGACTTGACAAATCATATAATTACTATTCACCGTACTTGAATTACTACTAACTATCAGTCGAACTATAGAGGACGGAAAATTATCTGATGAATTGATATAATGATTAAAAACTTGATTTTGTAAACGAGAAATGTACAATTGAAATAAATCATTCGACATCATTAGAAAAGATTCTCTGTTAAATGATACTCTTATTCATCTTTCAATATACGATATAACTTTTCTCTATTGAAATGAAGACATATGAGTAGATTTCTCCAGAAGAACTTCACAAATCGATAGAACTTCCAAATAATGTTTCGATCTTTTCAGGAGTTTTTGTTGCAAATATAACAGTTTTTATGTATCGTTTTAAATCATTGTTTTATTTCAAGAATAGCAATCATTTATACATTGCTATAATTTTATTTTATCATCAATCATCTTTTCTTCTTTTTTATAAGTTTGACAAAAGTATTAGGTTTAATAATATTTATTTTTAATTAACAACTATGACAAGTTGTCTGGATTTTGTACATATCATACTCACAGATATGAGAAAATTATAAAAACAAACATAAAGAAATTTAGTAGAACATAGTGAAATTCTAGAAATATGTATTTCATTGATATTTATATGACCTTATTGTTTTTGTTTCGTTTGATTTTGTTATCGAATTGTTTTTGTTTTTAATGTGCTTATACGTGGCTTGAAAAATGTTTCATATTCGAATTAGAATACAATAATATTTAAAATAATGCATGTTTTTCTTATTTTGTTTTAATTCTTTGAACAGCTATTGAGTGCATTCTAAAGTCTTTATGAGGTTTAGAAAACGTTAAATGACAAAAGAGAATTGTTAGTTAAAATAAAAGCATAAATTTACTATTTCTGGATTTCTGCTTCCTGCACTTTCATTGACTTTGTACTGTGTTTGTTCAAACGAGCGTTATCTAATTCACACTAAATAACACTTTTTTCTATGTATGGAAATTACTATTGATTATATTTAACGTTGGTATACAAAATAATTTCGCATTTTCTTTCGATCAAACGTTCTTTCAGATTTGATTTTATTCTTCAAAAAAAATGAAATGAAGATAAATAAGGACACGTAGATATGTGTTAAAATAATGAAGAAAACAACAGATGTTTTCATTGTCATTTGAACTAGAAGCCTATCGATTATTTTTTTTTTGTCAAACAGAATCTAACAATAGTGTTAAAGATTATAGGGTAGAAATTTGGATTCTCCTCAAGACTGTCAAATTATTTGAGTCTCTATGATGATGTTGCGACCTGTTTCTATCAATGTTTATGTGTATAAATTTATCTGCACTAAAGATATTTAGTTAAGAATATTTATTCTTATCAAAAGCACTTGAAGTTGATTTGTAGCATGTTTTAGGGTCTAGGGAAGAAGCGCACGAGGAAAGTTGCGCACGGATATTTTGCGTGCGTAATATTGATTTCTTGTTTTCGTATCAATAAAAGTCAATTGAACAAAATAGCAGAAATAATTTATTTTTGAAGTGATTAATTGTAATATTAATAATTAGAAGTACAGTATAAGAAGAAGAGCTAATGTTCACTACTGTACAAATACAATGTCACTATTTAGTGTTTCTATTTCTAATGGAGATATTTACTATAAGGTTGTATTATGTACTAGCACACTTAATTGATCAACAATATGAGGGTGTGATTCCATTCTTGATCAACACATCCACACCCACACTCACACCCACTCACACTCTATTGAGCTTGAATTCAACAAAGCTAGATATTTTTTCTCTTTTCTTCGCCTTTCTGATCATTGTTCATGCACAACTAATAGTCTGATATTTCGTGCTCAAGGCATCCGTGCGCAAATTTTCTCGTGCGCATCTTTCCGGATCCCCATGTTTCATTCGGGATCTTTTATAGCACTTCTGCTATGTTTACTAGATTTTGTTTCAATAACTGGAATATAGAATATACTTAAATTTATTAGCAATACCAAACGATTCGTCTCATTTTTCTGTATAGAATCACTAATAATGTGACTGGCAATCGTTTATGACGTGAATCAACCTCTTATGGTCCTTATCATTTGGAAAGTTACTTATAAATGATATAAAAGTAAAATAACTGTGAAATATATTTTATATTGTATATGTTCAAAGTGAAATAGATTAATGAATTGATTTAATAGATTTTCTTCGGTGCTTAAACAGAGATTAGATTACCTTTAGATTTATTAATTCTATATTAATTGCTTATAAAATGAGAAATATATTTTTGTATATTTTATGATTGGAAATTATCTTTCAAATTTATAAAACTTTCTAAAGAAAAATTGTCAATTATATTTGAAATATAATTATTTTATTAACTGAATATTAAATATGTAGATATACATAAAGAAATATTTAATTATTACACGAAAATTGTCAAAGTTTATATTTTTCTTTCTTTTCATTATTATTTTGATCTTGATAAATTTTTCTTTTTCTATTTAATGAATTATTTTCATTTTCAATTGTCATTTGAATATTTATATCAGCGAAACAAGAGAAAAATTAAATTTTAATAGTAGTTCAATTTTAATGACACGAAATACAATATTTATTAATTAATGATTTTTATTTATTTAATTTCTCTTTTGAATTTGTATCATTATCAGAATTTATCTAAATAAATAACTTAATTTAATTAAAAAAAAAGATAGAAAATAAAATTCAAACTTTTTTTCATAATATACTATCAAATGAAACATTTATTTTTGATATTGTAATTACTTCTTCAAATATTTCACAAAATTAAATTATTGATTTCGATAAATTATGAAAAGAAGATAAATATCATTCGATTTCATTTTGTTCATAATTATTATTCAATAAAATATTTTGACAAAAAGAAAATAACATATCGGAAAAGATTAATTAAACCTTTGTCATTGAACACTCAAGCATTCTAAGATTCGAATAATTTTATTTTAATATCATCAATATACAAAAACAAAAAAAGAACAACTTCAATTTGAGTTATGTTTCTATAAATTTGTAATATAAATAAAGGAAAAAAAATAATAAAAATAAGTGAATACGAAACGGTATACTTTTGGTATTCATGAAATAACATCGAACGTATAATCAATATCTAAAAGTATATAAAGCATTGCTTGTTCTTTCGAAAGATCTAAAATTAAGTATATGATCAAATGATATTTGTATCTGATCAATATCATTTCAAAATTAGAAATCGGTTTTCAACGTGGTTTCATGTTGATATTGATTGAAATACTGTTTTGTATATCAACGAATATTATTTTAATCACTGTTAATATACGTTCAACTCAACTTTGAATATTTCCTTATGATTTTCAATAAGTTCTGGATTGTTAGATATTAATTCTAAATATTAAATCAAATAAGAAAAAAGAATGATTTTTAATTAAAAAAATAGTTTTTACAATTATTTATCATATTTCTCAATTTGAATATAATTCTATAAATATAATAAACAGAATAAGTAAAACATTTTCTGATAACATTGATTTTATAAATAGAATAAAGTTGAATACGTGAATATGAGCATATAATTATTCAAAAGACTACTTTTTATTTTGTTACACGACAAATAAATATTTTTTTAATCTAAAATAGAATCAAAAGTAATCGAATTAAAAATGTTTAGTTAAAGATAAAATAATCTATTTTAATTAATAATAATGTTTATTTAAGTGTTTTATTAATTTTTATTTATCTATATCGAAAATAAAAAACTTAAACATCAAATGATGATATCATTTTTTATTAAGTTCTTTTTTTTCTAAACTAAAGATAGACAATATATATATATATTTTTATCCCAATGATGATGAAATTTATAGTTGACTATCATTCCTAAAAAAAACAAAACAAATATTAAATACTGATATTCGTTATTGTTACTTTTGTTGATTGATTAATGTTGCTTTTGTTCTTGTTGTAGTTCCAATTCTTTTTCTTTATTTTCATCGATCTGTTTTTGTCGTTGTGAAAATACGTAAATTTCATTTTTTACTCTTATTATAAAGTCAACAATATCTTTTAAAGACCTACACAAAAAAAAAATTCTTTTTTATACAATAAATCATCCATAGGAAAATAAAATCTAACAAAAAAAAACAAAAAAGAAATACATTAAAGTTACCCATCATTATGATTCAAATAATCATTTAATGGTAATTGTAAAAGTAATTGATTATTTTCATCCTAGAAATTAAAAAAAAAGAAAGAATTAAAAATAATATGTTATGTCTGACATTTTTCATTTTAAATTGAATAAAAAAATTTTCATCATCAAAATATTGTTCGGTTTGTATGACCAAATCGTCTCGAAAATAATCAACATCGATTGAATTTTTCTCGCTTTTTATCCAATCCATAATTTCCTTATTCTAAAAACAAAAAGAAAAGTTAATCAACTGAGATTAAAGAAAAACTGTTTCTTACTCCATAGTCCTTTACAATTAAAAAATCTCTAGTTAAAAAAGTCCAATGAACCAAAACGATCAATTTTTCTTTAGGATGTTCGTATTTATTTGCATATAAACGTAAAAGAGTATCAAGAAATGGAAGCATCTGCATTGTTATCTATAAGAAAATTTAATAATTCAAAATTGACAATTTTTCATATACATAAACAACAATAAATTATGCTTAAAATTGTGAATAATTAATTATAATTAATAAGTAACAAAAAAAATTATATTTGTTATTTAAGACATTTTTATCAATTTTCTTTTCTTCTTTCGAATACTTCGAAAATAAACTGAATTGTTAACTAAATAATCAAATGAATATGATCAATTGTATCCCAATAGATCTTAACTACTAGTAACAAAAGAACTAAATAGAAAAAAATAAATATAAGTTGATTTGATCGAATAAGAACATCATCAAGTAGAATGAAATTTGTTTCAATTTATTCCAATAAATAATAAAATTTTAAAACAACTAACATATGTGGCAGCAGTATAACATTAGTTTCAACAAATACTACATTAATGACTGAAATACACAGAAACAAGAGAAACTTTTCAAGAATGTATATTGAAAATAAAAACTTACATTTTTTTTTGCTTCTACGATAAACACCAGTAATAGCATTAACTAAATAACCTAAAACAAAAGATAATATTAATCATTCATTGATATTTATTTTCCTACAAATACAAATAAAACTTCCTATACTTAGATAAAAGAAATATAGGATGAAAATGAAAACCTTTATTATAGTAAATCACTATAACATGTATCTCGATCTCTCCACTCTCTGTCTTTTTCTCTGATCTTCTACTTGTTAATGTGATGTATCGATATTATCATTTCATCTCGTTTACTTCTTTTGGACTCTTCCGCATTGTGGACATCTTTTTCCGGTCTCATTTGCAGTAAATAACCACTTGGAAGTAAACATTTACTGAAGTTCATCATACTTTTTTCATTCAGCTGAAACTGTACACGTATATGCATACCGGTTTGATTAGTAGGCCGAATACGCTGTAAGAATATAAGAATGGATAAAGAATAGCACTGGACGAAATACTGAAGATATCAGACGAAAATAGAATAGACTAGTCAGAACAAAACAAAAAGAGAGTAGATGAGTCATTTTCCAGACATACCTAACATATTAGCTTAATTAATTCTTTTGTTTTTTTTCTTTGACCATCTTTGTTTCGTTTTATGTTCATTGCAAAAAGTAGAAATTCTCAAAAAAATTTCAGAAGTGCAATTTTAATAAATAATCAATTAAAAATGTTAAAGATTAATACTGATAAATTCTGTTCTCAACAAGTTTTTATTTTATATAAAATTTATTGTATATGCTATTTGAAATCATAGCGCTACTTCCCCTGGAAAAATATTATTACATCCCTGCACATAGTTAATTTTATTTTTCTATTAACTGGAAAATATGACCCTACAAGTTCAAATATCTATAATATTTAATAACGAATATAAGAAAGAAATGATGATTTTCAGTTTAATTAAAACACGTTTTTTTTATTTAATTATTGTAATTTTGATCTTTTTTTGTTGGGAATCAATCATCATAATTTGATATCAATTGTGATCTTAATTTATTTATATTCAAATAAATTAAAGAATAAGAATGAAAACAATTATTTTTTGTCTAACTGAGATCATCTCTGATCCTAGTTCTAAACATATAAGTCTTCATCTTACCTATTTTATTTAAATAATAATTAAAGAGAAAATTAATATATCTTTGTATA
>CAJNSZ010000431.1:0-50310 GCA_905329745.1 Rotaria sp. Silwood2
TATTCTATATCATTCGATAGAGAATTTCAAGAGCTACAAACTGATATATAAAACACAAAGAAACAAGAGAGATGACTTACATATGAGAAGGATAATTAAAGAAAACTAGGCTAGATTTTGGTCGATGATCTAATTGATCCATCAAGCGATCTCAATCTTCCGATGATAGTGATGATACTCCGAGGTTTTCAGAGATGAAGAACTGGAATGTGTACTGCACTTCCATCTGGATACTATTAGTTATGCAGTGACCAATAGAAATGAAGCTATAGGAAAAACGACTTTCTGTGGCTAAGTTTGACAGAAGAGTTGAAATTTGAGCTTAATTCGGTCTCAAATCCTATTGGTTTGGCAAGTCTCAATACAAATCAACATTTTGAATGGTAGATTTCACAGTATAATTTTGATATTCAGACAGTCGTCGGATGATTGATTCGTATAATTCACTTTTTAGAGTACACATAACTCTATAATTTAAATCCGAAGTTTCCGCATTTTTTTATTATCTATAAAAGAAAAATCGTTCGTTTGATATTGATCTATGAGAAAATAATTCTATAATAAATGTCATCGATTTCAACTAATAATATTCTTCTATTTCAAATCAAAATCCAAAAAATGAATATTTGTTGATTTATAGGATGAAGAAAAACGAAAACCTTTAATGTTTCGAAAAGTAGAAGAATTGGAACTAAATAGCAACAACCTAAAATTAACAGATTGTACTTTGTTTATTTCAACACTTATTGATTTAACAAAAATCATTCAATTCAAATGTATATCTACCAGAGAACGTCACAGGACGGTTTTTTTCGTCCTGCCCTGCATTTTTGCAGGACATCACCAAAGCATGTCCTGCTTTTCAGGACAGATTGCAGGACATAAAAACCTTCGTCCTGGCAGGACACACTTGCAGGACAAAAAGTCGTCCTGCGTCCTGCCTGCAGGACGAATTTTCGTCCTGCAACTTTCAAAAAGGTAAAATATTATCTTAATATGAGATATGATGTCAAGCATCCTACAAGTACTCTTTTTATAAAAATTATATATAATCATCCTGTTAATTAGTCTAATTACACGCTTTCTGGTAGATATGAAATGAAATGAACAAAAAGTACTAGAGATTCACAAAAAAAAGGAATCAGAAGATAATCACAATGATAAAGGATTTACAATGTTATTGATACAGAAGATGAGATATAACATCAAAGATGAAAGTACTGTTTAAATGAAGAAACATAATATCATTTTATTAGAAAATCTCAAGACATGTTTTGCAACAGAAATGAAATGAAAAGAGAATAACACTGGGATCCATAAGATCAACAAAAGCATAGTAAAAGAAACATTAAGATACAGAGCTCGCAATGCGATGAAAATTCACTGATAAATAAATTTTTTTTTACTTCTTGTTATTAAATTTCTCGTACGAACGAATAAATAATATATTATCAATTTGACTTGGTGATAAACGAGTTCGTCTTTGAGTAACTGTCAATCCAGCTGAACTAAATAACCTTTCCACCGAAGCACTAGTTGCTGGTATAGCATGTATTCTTCTTGCCACTATTGATAATAGCGGAAAATTACGTCGAGTTTCAATATTAGACCAGAACTTCATTGGATCACGATCAATTTCTTCACCTGGTATAGATAATTGTAAATATCTTTGCAGTTCATCAGGTGGTCTTGGTTGATAGATTTGTGGTGCGTGGTAAATGAATTCACAGCTACCCTGACTTGACTGAAAATCGTCAAGCGCTTGACTAATATCTGTGGATGGATCTAAAAAATTATTAATATCAGAAACGTTTATCTAATATCAGTGTAACATATCTTTGAATTTTACTTGATACGAATGAATCTTCTAAATCTTTGAATAATGGATTAACAACCTTAATTCGTTTTGATGGTGGTTCTGGTTCTTCTAGTTGATCATCGTTTAATTGTTGCTGAAGGCGATGCATTTCTTCCCGTATATAAATGAAACATTGTTCTTTTTCGTGCTGTGAGCAAAGAGCTATAAAAAAGAGTAAAGCAATCAAAATAGACTTCACATCGTATCAATTTTTCCCTTACCCATGGTTCTATAATTCGGATGCAAGCAGAGTGCTACATAGTGACGTATATCTGGTTCGAACATGTCGTCAAATATCTCGAGAAAGCGTTGACGAAAATATCTGATACCTAAGAAAAAAATTTGAGTTCAAGTTAAGTAGAACAAAACAATTACCTAATGGCTCATCATCTTCTTCTACGTATTGAAAAATAACATTTTCATTTTCTTGTTGATTGAATTCGATTAAACTTTTATAAGATTGGAATGTTTTCTTTAACTTCATTGCACATAACAATACCATATACAATGTTGGATATTGTCCACCTTGAATAATAGTCAACATGTGCTTGAATGGTTTCAATATCAACAATAACTCATGTATTGAGCGTTGATCAATATTTTTCATCCAGTGTTGTTGCCTTCGTTTCATTAAAACACTCTTTAATTCTTCATAATTATGATTAACCGACTCCAAGCATTCATACAGTGATAACCATCTTACTATCACTGATTGTTTTAATGATTTACCAGTTTTTTCTCGAACTTCACTATTAATTGTTGTCTAGAACGAAACAGATAAATAATACAATAGTTAAGATGCGATCAATAAGAAACTTACTTTCTTGGCATATTTTACTAATTTTTTACATTCATCAATTGTTGTCAATAACTTTCTTGGTTTTAATGAAGCTGACGAAGGCAATTGAACCATGATAACAATTACTGAATCTTCGTCTTCAGATTCAGTAGAATATTCATCAATTTTTTCTACAGCTGTACGCTGTGTACTAGTTGGTTTGTAATTAGATTCATAAATTTCATTACGTTCTGTTGTTGTTTGATTTTGAGATGCATCTTTTTTTCTTATATTCTGGTGAAACAATTCTTTTAAAATATTATTCAAGCGATGGGCGAAACAATAAATCGGATTATATTCACGAAAAGCACCCATAAAGTTGGATCCTCTATCTGATATCCATTGTACTTCTGTTAGATCATGAATACCAAAATCTTTTAATTCTTCTTTTAATGCCTAGAAATAACATGGAAATGAGAAAGAAATAAATTTAAAAAAATTACCAAGATTGTAGATGATGATGATTTATCAGCTTGAGTATAAGGTCGACAAAAAAGTTCCAGTTGATGATATGAATAATCAGAATCAACAAAAGTGACTGTTGCTCCCAAATAAAGAATATTTCTAAACTTGTCTGTCCACATGTCAGGACAAATAGTCACTGATTTCATCATTAATGGTTCAGACAACATCGTTGCAACGTTACTGCGAGCTATATCAGCAATTGCAAAAATACGTCGTGAAATCGTTCTCTCTCGACAAAACACTTCGTCTATATCAACAGAACCATGACTTGAACCTAAAGTAGAAAATGACTATGACAATATGTAGTTTTCTATTCTAGAACTTGATAAAGGCGCCTTACCCAAATTGATCAATAATTGAGCAAGATCTTTTAATCCATCATCTTCCACAATTGAAAATGGACGTAAATCACCACCTATCCAATTAACCATATATGAGTTCACCTTTTCAACTTCAGTTGTTGGCAGTTTTCTTGAAGCAGTAAATGCACTAGGTAGAGTTTGCTGTTTACAATTCGTTCTAGTAGGAGATGGTGATGATGACTCAAACACCAATGCATTTTTCACACATATGTGATTGTTAAATTGTGCTGTACCACTCATTCGGCTATACTTAAAAGTTTTAAAACATTTCTTACAAGACAAAAAATTTGGAATACGACGTGTTGTATTTATATCTCCTTCTTTAACGATGAAATTTGGATATCCGAAAACTTTCCAGAATTTGTCGGAGCTTTCACCTGCAATCACACAATAGTGCTGTTTATCTGTCATTAATTTGTTCTGTATACGATTTGCGATGCCGTAATTTTTTTTTGAGATAGACTATCAATTGAGTCGACAAAAATTGATTCATCAATCGTTGATTCCAGTGACACTGCAGGCGAAATAGTTATAGTTGATTGAAGTTGATATTCTTCTGACTGAGGTGAAGATATTGAAACTTGATCATTATTGGAATTCATCTAATCCGAATAGATAGAAAAATATGTAAAAATCAACTTGAATTGTTAGGTAATATACGTTGAATATAAATGCTTCTACTTTTTTAGTGTTGTTACTTGAATCTTTTGTTCCTTTGTCACCAATGGACACCAATCAGAAAAAAAGAAGATCATGCGATAGATTTCGCTATAATTGAAAAAGTTGCTACTACTATTCAAGACAATACATATATCAAAAAAGCAGAAATAACGTTTAACTGTTGATTGTATTAGGATTTTTAACTTATAACTGTTCATCGTTCTACAATAAATAACTAATCACTTAATAGAAATCGATATAAATCTCAAAATATTTATACAGATGATTTATTTTTGCTCTTTGTTTTTAATGCAGTCCTGCAGGACTAATAAATCATCCTGCAGGTCCTTCATTAAAAAAAAGGTTGTCCTGCTCCTGCGTTGTCCTGCCGATCGCAGGACAAAATTCGAAAAATGCAGGGCAGGACACGAGTCCTGCAGGCAGGACAGTGCAGGACCTGCAGGACGCAGGTCCTGTGACGTTCTCTGATATCTACATTAGATTATCAAAATGAATCATTTAAATTAACTGAAATGACCAGTTTATTTGAACAAATGCCCAATATTTTATGACTTGATTTATATTTTCCATATCGATATGGAATACCAGAATTAACTGCAGAAGAAATTTGTTCAATGATTCCTTTTCATATTCGACATTTCGAAATACAAATTAATAACCTGAATGAAATTGAATTTTTTCTAAAACGACTGAAACATTTATTTAGTATTAAATTTACATACTATAAACGTTCATATTATGATAATATTATTGAAATGTTAGAGAGAGAACAATATGGTTCAACATATCGAATAGATCATTTATCTTTGTCTATCTGGTTTGGAAAAAAACATATTGAGGCCAAAGAAATCAATCTTGGAGCAAAACGAGTTAAATTAACTGATGATTGCGAAAACATTTTTCTATTTTCTTCATAATTGATTTTACTTTTGTTTTTTTCTTTTTCGTCAATTTTAGTTTGTTTATTTTTCTATAAGCTTTTTATAAAATATCTCTGTAATAAATCGATACAGAAAGGAAAGTACCAAAGAAATTTATTTAATTCTTGGTCTTAATTAAATGATTTTTGAAAATCTAGAGAAGACATAATTGGTAAGAACTCCATTTAGTTTCATCAGCATTTTTTATAGAATAAAACAAAATCGTTATCAAAGTCTCGTCTATCATTTTACATTTCTTAATTAGATGTTTTTCCATCGAATACTAATCGAAAATTCATCTATCAAAATATCGATCTTCGGTGGTAATTTGAAAGTGACGATGATTAATTAACTTATCATATTCATGAAAAATTTTCACGATATGTTTGAATGGAATAAACAGAAAGCAGCAGCATTCATATTGAGTTTACATATAAAATTGATGGATTCTTTTTAAATTTGTACATTCCTATTCTATCTTTAATTACATGAATTATAATATTTAATTTGCTTAAAGAGAAAGTATGACTAAATTTTTGTCATGATGTACATCGTAACATCATATAATCAAGTTCATCAATACACTTTTGCTGGCTTTAGTTTTGAAAAATTTTCAAAATGGCGTAGTAAAATATCTCTATGAAAGATCAGAGCAAATAGATCGAAAAATAATCAAATCTAAACATATATTTACAAGCGTTCATTAATTCTTTGATCTCTTCTGGGGCCAATTTTTGTCTGGATGTACCAGTCATTTTATTGCTGATAATTTAGCTGCAATTATTTCCAGACAAATAGGTTTAAGTTTTTCAGATCAATGTCTTGACCTGGAAAAACGTATCAAATTGTTCCTCGACTAGCTTGAATACTATGCCTTACTATCAGTCCAATCTATTAACTTTACTAAGACAAAGGCATTATTCAGTGCTAGAGCAGTAGGTCTACCTAAATTTGACATTAATTCTGATTCGAATAATGGAGAAAAGATTGACTGGGTGAGCGAGTTCAAGTATCTTGGATACTGGATTACACCGAAAATTGGCTGGGGAACAATGATTAAAAAGACGATGACAAAGATTAGACAACGAGTCTCTTTGATTAGATTGTTTAAACTCTTTGGCGGTTCTTCACCTCATCTTAGGCGGGCCTTTTTTTCTTCATACGTGCTTCCTTTGTTCACCTGGATCTATGCTCTCTTCCCGCTTCTCTCCAATGAGCAAAGAAATGAACTTTCGCACTTTTATTACACGTGTCTCCGTAATGTGATGTTCTGTTTGCAGTGGGATATAAACTTTTTCGCTTATGCTATGGATGAGAAATCGTTAGAAGACCGNNNNATAATCCCGGAAGCCTAACCAGAGAGCGGCACAGGACGGTTTTTTTCGTCCTGCCCTGCATTTTTGCAGGACATTACCAAACCTTGTCTTGCTTTTCAGGACGGATTGCAGGACATAAAAATCTTCGTCCTGGCAGGACACACTTGCAGGACAAAAAGTCGTCCTGCGTCCTGCCTGCAGGACGATTTTTTAATTACATTCTTCTAGAAGATAAAATACTAATTATCTAAATATGAGATATAATGTCAAGCTTCCTACAAGTACTCTTTTTATAAAAATCATTTATAATGATCCTGTTCATTAATCTAATCACACAATTTCTGGTAGATATGAAATAAAATGAACAAAAAGTACTAGAAATTCATAAGAAAAAAAAAGAAAATAGAAGATAATCACAATGATACAGGATTTACAATCTTATTGATACTGAAGATGAGATACAGCATGAAAGATGAAAGTACTGTTTACATGAAGAAAGATATAATATAGTTTTATTAAAAAATCTCAAGACACATTTTGAAACAGAAATGAAATGAACAGAGAATAATACTGAGATCCATAAGATCAACAAAAGAATAGCAAAAGAAACATTAAGATACAAAGTTCGCAATGCGATGAAAATTCACAGACAAAAAATTTTTTTTTACTTCTTATTCTTGAATTTCTCGTATGAACGAATAAATAATATATTATCAATTTGACTTGGTGATAAACGTGTTCGTCTTTGAGTAACTGTTAATCCAGCAGAACTAAATAACCTTTCCACCGAAGCACTAGTTGCTGGTATAGCATGTATTCTTCTTGCCACTATTGATAATAGCGGAAAATTACGTCGAGTGTCAATATTAGACCAGAACTTCATTGGATCACGATCAATTGCTTCACCTGGTATAGATAATTGTAAATATCTTTGTAGTTCATCAGGTGGTCTTGGTTGATACATTTGTGGTGCGTGGTAAATGAATTCACAGCTACCCTGACTTGACTGAAAATCGTCAAGCTCTCGATTAATATCTGTGCATGGATCTAAAAAATTATTAATATCAGAAACGTTTATCTAACATCGACGTGCATATCTTTGAATATTACTTGATACGAATGAATCTTCTAAATCTTTAAATAATGGATTAACAACCTTAATTCGTTTTGAGGGTGGTTCTGGTTCTTCTAGTTGATCATCGTTTAATTGTTGCTGAAGGCGATACATTTCTTCACGTATATAAATGAAACATTGTTCTTTTTCGTTCTGTGAGCAAAGAGCTATAAAAAAAAGAGTAAAACAATCAAAATAGAAACTTCACATCGTACTAATTTTTCCCTTACCCATGGTTCTATAATTCGGATGCAAGCAGAGTGCTACATAGTGACGTATATCTGGTTGAAACATATCGTCAAATATCTCGAGAAAACGTTGACGAAAATATCTGACACCTGAGAAAAAAAAAATCGAGTAAAGTAGAACAAAGTAATTACCTGATGGCTCATCATCTTCTTCTACGTATTGAAAAATAACATTTTCATTTTGTTGTTGATTGAATTCGATTATACTTTTATAAGATTGGAATGTTTTCTTTAACTTCATTGCACATAATAATACCATATACAATGTTGGATATTGTCCACCTTGAATAATAGTCATCATGTGTTTGAATGGTTTTAATATTAACAATAATTCATGTATTGAACGTTGATCAATATTTTTCATCCAATGTTGTTGCTTGCGTTTCATTAAAACATTCTTTAATTCTTCATAATTCTGATTAACAGACTCCAAGCATTCATACAATGATAACCATCTTACTATCACTGATTGTTTTAATGATTTACCAGTTTTTTGTCGAACTTCACTATTAATTGTTGTCTAGAACGAAAGAGATAAATAATTCAATAGTTAAGATGTGACCAATAAGAAACCTACTTTCTTCGCATATTTTACTAATTTTTTACATTCATCAATTGTTGCCAATAACTTTCTTGCTTTTAATGAAGCTGACGAAGGTACTTGGACGATTATAACAATTACTGAATCTTCGTCTTCAGATTCAGTAGAATATTCGTCAATTTTTTCTACAGCTGTACGCTGTGTACTAGTTAGCTTGTAATTAGATTCACAAATTTCATTACGTTCTGTTGTTGTTTGATTTTGAGATGCATCTTTTTTTCTTATATTCTGGTGAAACAATTCTTTCAATATATTATTTAAGCGATGGGCGAAACAATAAATCGGATTATATTCACGAAAAGCACCCATAAAATTGGATCCTCTGTCTGATATCCATTGTACTTCTGTTAGATCATGAATACCAAAATCTTTTAATTCTTCTTTTAATGCCTAGAAATAAGATTGAAATAAGATAGAAATAAATGAAAAAAAAAGCTTACCAAGATTGTAGATGATGCTGATTTATCAGCTTGAGTATAAGGTCGACAAAAAAGCTCCAGTTGATGATATGAATAATCAGAATCAACAAAAATAGCTGTTGCTCCCAAATAAAGAACATTTCTAAACTTGTCTGTCCACATATCCGGACAAATAGTCACTGATTTCATCATTAACGGTTCAGACAAAATCGTTGCAACGTCATTGCGAGCTATATCAGCAATTTCAACAACACGTCGTGAGATCGTTCTCTCTCGACAAAACACTTCGTTTATATCAACAGAACCATGACTTGAACCTAAAGTAGAAAATGACTATGACAGTATGTAGCTTTCTATTCTAGAACTTAATAAAGACGCCTTACCTAAATTGATCAATAATTGAGCAAGACCTTTTAATCCACCATCTTCCACAATTGAAAATGGACGTAAATCACCAACTATCCAATTAACCATATATGAGTTCACCTTTTCAACTTCAGTTGTTGGTAATTTTCTTGAAGCAGTAAATCCACTGGGTAGAATTTGCTGCTTATAATTCGTTCTAGTAGGAGATGGTGATGATGAATCAAACACCAATGCATTTTTCACACATATGTGATTGTTAAATTGTGCTGTACCGCTAATTCTGCTATACTTAAAAGTTTTAAAACATTTCTTACATGACAAAAAATTTGGAATACGACGTGTTGTATTTATGTCTCCCTGTTTAACGATGAAAGTTGGATAACCGAAAACTTTCCAGAATTTATCAGAACTTTCACTTGGAATCACACAATATTGCTGTTTATCTGTCATTAATTTGTTCTGTATACGATTTGCGATGACAGTAATTTTTTGTTGAGATACACTATCAATCGAGTCGATGAAGATTGATTCATCAATCGTTGATTCCAGTGACACTGCAGGTGAAATAGTTATAGTTGATTGAAGTTGATATTCTTCTGACTGAGGTGAAGACATTGAAACTTGATCATTATTTGAAATCATCTAATCCAAATAGATATGAAAATATGTAAAAATCAACTCGACTTGTTAAGTGAAATATGTCGAATATAAATGCTTGTATTATTGTAGTGTTGTTACTTGAATCTCTTGTGCCTTTGTGACCAATGCTCACCAATCAGAAAAAAATAAAGAAAATCATACGATAGATTTCGCTACAATTGAGAAAGTTGCTACTACTATTCAGAACAATACATATATGACAAAAGCAGAAATAATGTCTAAGTGTTGATTATGTTAGGTTTTTCATGTTATAACTGTTCATCGCTCTACAATCAATAACTAATCACTTTATAGAAATCACTATGAATCTCAAAATCTTTGTACAGCTGATTTATTTCTGTTCTTTGTTTTTAATGCCGTCCTGCAGGAATAATAAATCATCCTGCAGGTCCTTCATATAAAAAAAGGTTGCCCTGCTCCTGCATTGCCCTGCAAATTGCAGGACAAAATTCCAAAAATGCAGGACAGGACCTGCGTCCTGCAGGCAGGACGATACAGGACCTGCAGGACGCAGGTCCTGTGACGTTCTCTGATTCCTATCAACTTCATAAAATGTTCGAATATTGGTACAAATTTTTTTAATCATCTCCTCGTTATGTATATCAACCTGAGCATTTCTAGCGAAAAGATGTAATGCTTCTGAATGATATTCTTTCTTCAAATAACGTTGATAGCAATTTTCAAGCATATCGCGATCTTCTTTACTCATATCTTCTTTTTTTTTAATTTTTCGAATACGATTAAGCATTTGTGAAAATGAAACATTTGTTTTTTGTCTTTCATTGATTTTAAGTTCAACATATTCGAAATGATCAGACCATAGTAAAGAAGAATAAATACTTGAAGATGCTACAGGTGAGCATTGATAAAAGTCACNTTCTTTTTTTATGTAGTGATAGAGAAAACGACGCTCTATTTTTCTGTGCTATTTGATCACTCTTCAACTAATCTCATAATAATAAAATTTCGATAAGAACTGTTTTTGTATACAACTTCACTAATATGTGAGGTCGATTAAATGGCCACGCTTTGCATTCCAGTTTTGAATCACTTAATAGGTTGTATCAAAAAAATAAAATATGGCATTAGATGCAGCATGAAAAGTTCTACAATTTACGTAAGACCGCTTATTTTATGGTTGCACTTTTTGTTCTCATAGTGAGCAAAATTCTCAGCGACCAATTTTCGACCTTACAAAAACGACATTTTTTTTTGCTACAAGATCAATTCATTTTTGCTTATTTCATCTCTTTACCATCTGATATCTTTTATTTCAAAAAACAAAATACATCAAAAGATGCAGCGCAAAAAGCCCTGCAATCCGTATAAGATCGCTTATTTTAATTACGTACTTCTCGTTTCCAAAAAAAGTAAAATTTTCTCCGATTATCCAAAAAAAAAAATCATTTTTTTCTATACGAAGAAAATTTCTTTTTTTTATCTGAAATATAAAATAAGTCGATCTTTAAAAATTGTAGAGCTTTTCATGCTGCATCTAGTGGTATACTTTGTTTTTTAATATAACTTATTGAATGATTGAAAACTGAAATACAAAACATACAAAGTGTGGCTACATGATCTGGCTCACATACTAGTGAAGCTGTACACAAAAATAGTTCCTATAGAAATTTTATTATTATGAGATTAATTGAAGAGTGATCAAATAGCACAGAAAAATAGAGCGTCGTTTTCTCTATCACTACATAAAAAAAGAAAAGTTATTAAAGCTTTCTATTATAGACATAAGATAATGACGTCACTACTTTTGGTATACCCTAAGTATTTACTCGAGAAAGACTAAAAACCTCGTAATTAAGTAACTTATCGGCTCAAAAACACCTACGATTACATAGATGAGATATAGCTGATAATGAAGATATGTGAAAGGCACACAAGATATAACACGTAATGGAGCCAACGGAGATGCG
Source organism: Rotaria sp. Silwood2 (assembly GCA_905329745.1). Classification (NCBI taxonomy): domain Eukaryota; kingdom Metazoa; phylum Rotifera; class Eurotatoria; order Philodinida; family Philodinidae; genus Rotaria; species Rotaria sp. Silwood2. The sequence goes on from CAJNSZ010000431.1 coordinate 11,777, forward strand.
GGATTGCCTGATACCCTGATGCAAAAGTTGATACATCAAGATTTCGCGGCACCGTTACGGAATATGACGCTTGACGTTTTTGCAAAAGGTTTGGTGATGTTTGATGCGTTCATTTAGGGCATAGTTATGTTGATAGCTTGATGATGCAATTTAACAAATAGAAAATTATACTACTAGTTGTATTCTTCAACTACATGATTTTATTCTTTTGTTCACTTTGCTTCATATATCTCCAAAATCTCGATTATTTCTTATATCTCCATAAGCAGAAACTAGAACAGGGTTCTGAAAATTCATCAAAGGAATTATATTTGTATTTGGGTCATTTATTGTTATCAATGATAAACTTGAAATTCGTCAATGATATCTTAACTAATAAATACTTTATCTAAACACAGCGAAATAACAAACATTCAAGTTTTTACTGAAATTCAGTCAATTGACTACAAGTACCAAACATAACGCGAACAACTTGTATACTAACAAACTTTACAATACTAAACTCAAATGATATGTATGTTGCTTGTAGTAATCAACGTATATACATATATGGAGAAAAATAACACATGATGAATTTATTTGAAGATAATGTTTTCCTTATTTTGAGATCTTGAAACTTTCCACTAGTGAACAACTTTTCTTGTGTGAATTTTTATATTTCATCACTTTTTATCGGTTGACTAATCATATATTTCTCATCCTTATTAATCTTTTTCTATGACTTATATAGTATATATGTATTACACAGATTAGATTCTAGAACATCATAAACTATCAATGAATTTAATTCAAATCAATGTTTGTGACATAATATTCTCTAAAAAATGGCTTTGTTGGTAAACATCATTATTTATTAATAGTTGCAAAGAAATATTTTATATCTCTAATTTTATGTCTATTTATACTGGTTTATAAAAAAAGAAATCTATATTCTTCTTTACTCAGTCATTAAATCAAGGATTGAGACTGTTAAACAAAACTGTAAGATAGTAGAACAATAAATGAACTTAATGAAAGTTCAATTATTCGAATACAAAAAACATACCTTGTTGTTGACCATATTTGGTCTACGACACTGCAATCTTTCTTCAAGAGGAAAGGCAAACCTTTGAAAACTTATATGAACAAAGTCAAAGTTCAATCTACGAGAATAGCCTGAAGTATTAATAATTATTGCATTGATTAATGATACAAAGGAAATCGAATTGGTGTACTGAAGATGCATTAGTAATTTCAAGAAACACTTTCAAAAAATAAAAATCATCATATAAATTGAGAATGTTTCATCACAATAGACTTAACAAATCAAAATTTAGAAATAAGATTATTTTGATATTTCAAATCGAATTCTCAAGTGTGTGACAAACTAACAAAAATATAGAAGGAAACCATTCACTATCATTTAGATGTAATAGTGATCTGGATCAAATTAGTGTTCGAATACAAAATTGCATGAACGAATAAATGTAAGATTATTCACTATCCAATTATTTGAGATGATTGATATAATTCTGAACTATTTAGAACAGCACCCAACTCCAATCCACCAGCAACTAACACGTTTCCATTCATTAAAATGGATGCTGTGTGGTCAGATCGTACAAAATTCATACTATCAGTAGTTGTCCAATTTCCTGTTGATGGATCATACAATTCGGCATTATTTGAATTGCCAATAACTAACACTTTTTCATTTGCTAATACGGTTGCTGTGTGTAATTGCCGTCCACTGTTCATGTTACCAGCCGATGTCCAATTTCCTGTTGTTGGATCATATAACTCAGCACTATTTACAATGTTACCATTAAATAGTCCCCCAGTAACTAACACTTTCCCATTTGTTAATACGGATGCTGTGTGTGATTGCCGTCCACTGTTCATGCTACCAACCGGTGTCCAACTTCCTGTTGTTGGATCATAGAACTCAGCACTATTTAGAAAACCACTATTACCTAAACCGCCAGTAACTAGCACATGTCCATTTGCTAATATGGATGCTGTGTGGTCTCGTCGTCCAAAATTCATACTATTAGTCTGTGTCCAAGTTCCTGTTGATGGATCATACAATTCAGTAGTACCTGCAAAGTTACCAGAACGTCCACCAGTAACTAACACTGTTCCATTTTTTAATATGGATGCTGTATGTCCAACTCGTCCATAATTCATACTACTAGTTGCTGTCCAAGTTTCTGTTGATGGATCATACAGCTCAGCACTATTCAGAAGATTAGTACCATTAAATCCACCTGCAACTAACACTGTTCCATTTGTTAATACCGATTCCGTGTGTGATTGCCGTCCACTGTTCAAGTTACCAGCCGATGTCCAATTTCCTGTTGATGGATCATATAACTCAGTACTATTTAGATACTCACTATTATACATTCCACCAGTAACTAGGACTTTTCCATTTTTTAATACGGATGCTGTATGCCGATATCGTGCAGTAGTCATGCTGCCGGTGTTAAGCCATTCTAAAAGAACCATTTGAATAAATGGAGACTGAAAAATGGAGTATCGTCGAACACATAAGATTTTCTGTGTCTAAGGCAAGTAGTGTAAAGTAATTTTTTTTAATTCAAGTGAAAAATCTTTGAGCATTCTATTGAATAAAAGAAGGTTTCAATTTTGTTCTACGAGATTCTCAATTTTGTGATAGGGAAAAGTGTGACAGCTTTCCATTATCATTAGCAGACTTTTGATATTGATGGTCGATAAAGACTTTTAGTTTGAATCACTTATTCTATCATTCATATAGATTAACCTTTTTTCAATTGTGTACGAACATAGAAAGTCTATCGAAAACTGAAAATTTTTTCTAAACTTTCTTATGGTTCCTTGATTCCCAGATTCAAAATAGCACACTATCCAAGATACAAGTGGAGATCACATCAAGATCAGCAGAACTCTCTGTAACAATAAATTCATGGTTACAAAAAGTATTTTAGAAAATGCATTACTTGAGCTATCCGATATAATAGAAATGTGGAAGAATTTATGATTTTTCTTCGATTTTCCAACAAGTTACCACAGTGCTTCTAATAGTTGTTCAATAATTGAAGAATTCCTATGTCTGAGTTCTTGTATATTATTAACCGCGATATTTTTTTTTCAAGGGAGCACATTTGGTCATATCGGTCGAGGTCGATGACTCTAGACTCCGGAAAGAAGTCGATTTCATTTGAACCGACCGAAATTTGCAGAAAAATATGATTTTCGGTCGTGCCCTATTGGGAGGAAAGAGAACTTACACAAACATCATTACAAAAACCTCGAAACTATCTCCCCAGCAATACTACTTTCAAGTTTCATCGATTGCTGATGTCTTTCTCCTGGATTTGGTTAGTATTTGTTTGACCTGAGCATAATAATAAATAGATATTGTCGTTAGTGTTTTGATAATAGCTGGCTAAAACCAAACTATCATTGAAGAAACAGCTCGAAAAATGTACGAAATGAAAAACAAAATTGTTTCAAGTATCCATCTAGGACATAATGTAGATGTCAAAGTTAATTTAATAATACTATGAATCATGACGAAAAATAAACAAAGTAACTGCTCATTCTCAAATATTGATTTGAGCATATTTCTCAAACTAATTCAAGGCAACAAATATTTTCTTGTAAATTTTATTTTGAATGATCCAGATACTTAGCAAAACGTTACATCGATAATTGACATCACGGTCTATCCGAGGATTACGAAATTTCATTTTTTGTTACGTTGTAAAATCTACTACTAATCATTGGTAAAATCAAATTCTTCGAAACTTTTTTCATAGATACAGATCATTTAGATCAACTATCGGTAAAAATTTTGTTGATTTTTCTTTGGCTTGAACTGATCTGTCTAGAAAATACTGATCGTTATATAAATTCAAAAGGTGGAACTTTTTTTCTAGCAGAGCTGCAATCTCAGCACTTTAGTCTGAGACGGAATGACATACGAATAAGCTTTCTATATAAAAGTTGTTCACGTTTTAACAAGTTTTCAGAATATTGGATTATTTTTTGATAAATGTAACTGCATTGAATGGCAAACTATAAATAGTGTTCGTTACTGAATTTCATTGTTTTTCAGAAAATCACAATTTGGAATAGAATGAATGTAGAACAAGTTAAAAATGATCAGATATTCATTACCAACATCGGATTCTGTATGAAATGATATATTTTTCTAAAATGCAACGAAAAGAGCTTTTTAACTTTTTTCAACTCAAGAAATTTTCAAGAAAAAAGAAAAGTTGAGCTTTTGATTAATTACATACACGATTTTTTTCAAAATTCTATTTTTGTTCAAATATATCCAATTATGGGTATAATTATGAAGAAAAATAGTGCAACACGGTCAGTTATCTAAAAATATCACAAAATTCAGATTGCAATGCAATTGTGTAACGTAATATTTCTAGAAAACAAATGCGAATATTAAATTAAGCTACGTTCAAAACAGACGTGTTCAATAAACCTTGTTGATATCTCTCTGGAGATGTCGTTTTTAATGCGAAAATTAGCAACTTTATCGAGCCTCATAGCGAAATTTTATCAAAACGAAAGATGAGTTTTTGAATGCATTATCTTGATTCCTAGACATCTAACATTTGTATGAAGATCATATATTGTAAGAATACTTTGTATCTGATCGATAGATAACTAATTGAAGAGCTTTTCTTTCCGCTGATCTATACTTGTTTGATGATGTATTCAGCGACCACCTTTTCCACACATTGTAGAGTTGTCCACTTCAAGAAAAATTTCACGTGTCAAGAGCACTCAGTGTTGCTAAGGAATAAAAAGCGCTTCTATTTGAGATACTATCGATTGTTTTCTCTTAAATGGTAGAGTCAGCTTTCTCTAGATCTAGATTCGAGCCCTCTCCATGTGTGAATGGTCGATGGCCAGTCATGTCCATCATCTTGTCAATCTAAATATGATCAGGATGTGTGTGGATATCGGTGCCGGCCTTCCATTCATTCATATCTATAGCTAGCGTTTCAATCTGAAAGCGACTGTTTCTAATAAGAGACGGATGAAGAAAGGATTCTTCTGTGCTCGAATCTTACCCGTTATGTTTATTGCAGTAGAAGTAACTGTCGAAGCGACACTCGCTGTTGTTGTTGCTGTCAAAGTGGTGCTTCCTATTATTGTAGCTGTCGAAGCGGTGTCCTTCGTTGTTGTTACTGTCGAAGCGGCATCCTTCGTTGTTGTTACTGTCGAAGCGGCATCCTTCGTTGTTGTAACTGTCGAAGCAACGCCCGACGTTACTTCTGTAGCTGTAGAAGCCATACTTACTATTGTCGTTGCGCCTGTTGAAGAGACAGTTATCATTGACAGTGTGGATAACGAACTAGTAGACGTGGTAGTAGTAGTTGAAGACTGCGTCGTCGTTCGAGTTAAGAGAACGCTTGGAACGGTCACGGCGGTAGCCACAACTGCGACCACGAGTACAGCAATAAGACCTTTGGCTAAAGGGCCTATTTTTCTATATAGACAAAGATCTATGACAACAGTTTTCTTTAGCTTCGTTATACGAACTTGCCGCTTTTCACTGTTACTAGAGTAGAGTCATCCACATCGAATTTTTCGTATTTTACTGTTGATGTAGGAGCAATGTGGGAACCTAATTGATCAGCCGATGTATCAACTTGTATATCAGCCATGAACGTTAAACACTTAAGTAGTCTACAAGTCAATGAATACCGAATGCAGAACAATTCTGATGAAATAAAAAATATAGCACTATTATTTCAGAGTATGTTGTCATCTTTTGTAACTCACGTTTGCTATAACTTCGCAAGATAAGAGCTCTTTTTCTTTCTAGTCAACAAGAGCCAAGACTTCTTCTTTAGAACATTTTAGCTAATGGCGTCATTACAACAAAGATAAAATGAAATTCATCAGTTTGTTACCAAATACAAAAGAAAAAAAGGCATTTGCTTCTTCTAAATGTTCTTCTTTCTATCCTCAATTCATATGTTCCTAATCTTTGTCATTCAATTTCATTTTTTCACTACGCGTCAAAGAAACAGTGATGACTTCTAAGTTCTAAGTGAACAAGCTTTTACTGGGTGTATTTGCGTTTCACAAGGATATGGATATGAGTGCGGATAAGATACTGAAGAAGCGTAGCACGCACACTCACTTTTATGGACAGTGATTAAGCTTTCTCCTAGTTCTAACAATTAGATTAAAAGTAAATGAGTGCAGTGCAACTTACAGTATTGATCAGAAAGTAGTTTAACTATGCTAAAATACTTGAGCATAGCTAAAAATGACTGCTCAGAATCTTCTAGAATCATCCAAAATATTCTATAAATTTCAATGATTAGTGATGCGTTACTCTGACGGTTATGTACTTTTCAAGATGAGCTATCATTCTGTAAAAAATTTTCCACATACAAATTTTATATTAATATGATAAATTTAAGGAGTATATGTAAGTTTCATATTTCTGCTCATGTAAACCTGCACTGATAAGTTTCATTTTTATCATTAAGAGTTACTGTCACACATCAAAAAAAAGCAAAACGACGACAGCGATAAGAAGAAAGCTTTTAGTCATATGACTTAGTTGAGGACAAACTACATGAATGATAAAAGACATATAAACATTTCATTGATTTTTTTTATTGGATTATTAAAGAATGGGCAATGAATTGCTTTATTAGAATAGCAAAATAAAGAGAAAAAAAAATATATCAATGACTATTTTGGAGCTATTATTTGTTTGATTTTATGACGAGTAGTTCTATTCAACGTAGTGAAAATATTTAGCAGACGAGTACAACTTATCAATATAAGTAATCTAGTAGTCTTGTCTTTGAATAAAATTCGTATACTCTTGAGAATACTCATGGGACTTTTTCACTGCAGATGTATCCAATGATAATGACACGAGTTCTCAACGTGATACTGAAGCTTGTTTTTCACAGAAAATTTAATAAAACATCTATGGAGGGTATCGATGTTGAACTTTGCTTCAAACACAAGCATATCCATGAACAGTTATCATCATACAAGCTTCCACACCATCATGTCTCCACTATATAGAACTGTTTGATTTTGAGAGATTTTCTCCCTTGACAGACATTTTTATAGTTATCAAAGCGTATCATATTGCTTTTCGCGTCTCTATAGTATTGTAAAGAAGTGCCTTTTCAGGATGATGTCTCTGTCATAATTTATTGAGAAATCTTTGAATTTTATCAAATCTCTTGGACATAGTCAGTGATAAAGCTGTCTTTATGCACCTTCCAGTCAGCATAGGCATCAGTCATCTCTGACTGAATTTCACTGACGAACAAGTAATAAAAAATGCCTCTAAAATACTGCGTAATTTCAGTTGTCGAATGCTAGAAAAAAAATGAAATACCTCGACAAGGTAAAATTGTTTAATTTCATGGTTCTTATTAACGAATCCATACTTTAACTTGGTTATCTTGGTTGTGTTTATTTTGTGTGATCTTGTATGTAGATGAAAAAATAATTTGTAGTCAGTCAATAACTTGATCATCTAATATTCTACATCAACAATTAACAGTCAAAATCTGTAGATTTTTCATTCACTTGATAAATTCATTTATACTGATTGAATCTTCGACATTAATTAAAAGACTTTCGCACTGAGAGTTCAACGGTGCCGAGCTCAGCAACAAGCATTGTTCTTTATTGAATCAGTACTCAAACTTCGCCATATATCATATGTTAAAGAATAGAGACGATCTGCTCGATCAAGCAAGTTTTGTAATTCTGATTGAACATTAGGACGATTCAATAGCTGTCAAATATGATCGTTTAACGGAAGTGTTAACTCCATGTGACGAACATTGAAGAAACAAACATGAGACAGAGTCCATGTTTCAGATAATGGACAATGACTGCTTAAATTCTTCAGACAATCATAAAGTTGATGAGCATCATCGCAATCACATGTTGATCTGATCTCAGCTTTACTATCATATAGAGAAAAATGTTCAAATGGATAAGGTATTGTGTAGAATCAATAATAATTTATTCGAATATCAATCGTATCGTACATACCACTGATACTCTTCAAGCCAGAATGGAGTTCGAAACAAATCGGCTAGTTCCCAATAGAAAAAGAAGTAGTTTTGATTAGTCATTGTTAGTCTAAACACTTTCAGTTTTGGTACATGTTTCACAATTAGTTGTTTTCATTCGTGTCCATTGAGCAAGTCGATTTCTATCTTGATTGTTAGATGAATCAAATTAGTTGTCTTTTGAAATAAATTCTTCGGCACTTTGTATGCATCGAATCCAACGTAAACGACTTTCAATAAAGTTAGGTATGGAATGGCCAATATAGATATTTCTGAACATCGGTAAACATGTTTAATATACACAGAAAGATGTTGACGGTTTGGTGTGCTTTGGAAAAGACAACTCAACCGTGTTAGCGCACCGTTAAGGACTCTCAATAGACAGAGAGACAATGAAGTCTCTGTTAGCTCCAAAATATGATATATTGCTGGATAGAAATTTGAATAGATCAAGTAATACCACGTTCAGAAAAAAAAATCCAGACTTTTCGAAGACTTTTCGCTCAAAACTTGTTGTAAAAAAGTAGCTAAAATTTGATATTCTTTATCAGCTCGATGAGCTCTATCGAATGATATATGATTGAACATGAACTATTTATTTTTTGTTTCTTTTTTGCCTTTGATGCATCTTATTATACAAAAAGCTTTTCATCGACAATTGATCAATGATGGTGAAGGACAATGAATATGATGTATTGTTCAATCTTTCAATCAATTACAAATATTTGATTCTATTTTTCATGCTGCTCACTTTATAGTTCTATATTCTGTGAATTTTCTTTCAGCTCTGATTACAATAGTGACAACAGTTCAAACATATTCCAAAGCTTATCAATAACAAACATATAAAAATTATTTACGACGACAAATACTGAATTATTATCTTGATGATAAATAGCACCGATAAATCTTTCAAGTTTGTAATCACAGCAGATGCGGAAAGCGTGTTGATGTTATCAGAAACAATTGGTTGCATAGACATTTTCGATAAATACAATAAATCTTAAATAGAAAGACTCTACAAAATTAATATTTTAATCACACATTTTGAGCCAAGCGAAAAAGAGCCTCGTCAACAGTAGATATTGGCATAATGATGGATGATGATAAGGATACTGCTACGATTGAAAAGGAGAGGAGGAACACGTGCATACGTCATGAAACAATGTTTTGGGATGTTATCAGGTTTTCTGGATCTATTTTGGTTCCTCTCATGATTGGCTTGGCGACTATCGTAGTGACTGTCGTTCAAATTCAAATCGCCAATCAACAACGCGCACAAGACTTTTTTATTGCCAAGGCTGATAGAGACGAAAGCTTAAAAATTGCCGATCAAATAAGATGGGACGCGATCTTAGCCAAATATTTTGAAGAGATATCTGAACTTTTCACGTCTCCTAACTTCTCATTGGCCAACATCGATGGTGCTCTTACATCTGTTATACGAGCCAAAACTCTTGCTGCTTGTCGCCAACTCAATACAGAACGTAAGGCATATCTAATTCAATTTCTTTATGAAGCAGGTGTTCTTATAGCTGGTCAGAATCCTATTGACATCCAAGATGCTAATTTGGACGGCATTAACCTTGGTTTGACTCCGTATCCATTTTTATCCTGGAATCTTGACAGTATTTCACTTCCTGGAACATCACTCATCAATGCCTCATTTTTTGGAAGATCTCTGCGAGACGCGAACTTTTCAGCAGCTATTTTGACGAGTGCTAATTTTCAAGGCTGTGACCTCGAAAATGTGTCTTTCCACTTTTCTGATCTCCGAAATGCAACTTTTTCAAGTAAATGCAAAAAATGCGATAATGTAGACTACTCACTCTGTGATTTGCGAGGATCAAATATAGGTGATAATCATTTGCGAAACGCTCGTTCGATCTTCTTTACTGTTCTACCCAATATGACATTTGGACGAAACCATAATCTATTGTTTAATGGTGATGCCGAGCAGGAACAAACCTGCTCTTTGATCAACATTGCGCCGATTCGCTATGGCAAATGGATATCGGTTCCTGCTGGCAGCGTCGGTGTGATGACTGTCGATTCCACGATTGCTGAGATGGTTGCCCATCAATGGATCTCTTCAACGTCCGACGACGACAAGCACTTTATAAGTCAACTTATCTGGAATGTAGGGCGATGTTCGTTTGTTGCTGCTGGATATTGTCAAGTGTCCTTTGCTAATGAGTTTTATGTACCTGAACGATATCGAGCTTCACATTTATCAAACTATTCGTTATATCTATCTGTATTTTGTAGTCCACTACAAAATGAAAGTGATATGACGATTGATGTGGTTTTACGCGCACTCAATAAGTTCAATGACACTGTGAATTTGGAAATTTTCGGTATATTTCAGTGTTTTGCTTTTTCTATTTTTACATTTATGATTTTATCAATATAGGGCTGTATCCAGGACAACGCTTCATAATGAAAAGTTTTCTTTATCCACCGAATACTACTCATGGATCGATTGAGTTCATCTTTAACAATAAGCAAACAGTAACAAGTGAAAGTCGACAAGAGCCTTTTGCTTTCTGTGACAACATTTACTTATCGCTTGAACTGTCGTCGATCGCTAAGTTAATTCAAAAACGACCACCATCACGATGATTGTTTTATGCAAAAACTCTTCATAGGTGATCAGCAAACAAACAACGACACATCAATGACTTCTGAAACAAGATGATTGAAAGAATTCGAATACTTGAGATCCTAAGACTTCATGTTTATTCTGTGTATAAATTACGAATCATCGAATTTATGTAAAAGTGCACGATTCCAATAAGTTTTTCGTAATATAACATATGTTGTCAAGAGTGTGAGTGTTTTTCGTAAGAGAGTTTTAGAATCCAAGTTACTTACGGTGTATTTCGATGTTGCTTAAGAGTCATCCATCGAGAACATTGGAAATTATTGTTGCATATCTATCAATGACAATTTGTAAAAGTTTATGAAAGTCAATTGAGGATGTGGGTGGGAATGAAATAAATAAGCGAATGAACAATGTGATGAAGCGAAAATGAAGAGCAAATAAATGGATAAATAGATAAACGAGATAGACGTGATAAACCTTTTTCTTCTTGTGATTTCCCTTAATTTATATTAGTTTCTTTTCGTTTGGGGTTTGAGTGCAAGTCTGGCTGATTAGAAAGAGAGAGCATACTCCACCCAGAACCACATACACATCTTTCTTATAAGAAATGAAGGTACTTTGACAATAGATTGTTGAACAGATGATAGCCAACTGTTAAAGTATCGAACTACTACCAGTTGGTTGCTGATATAGCACATATTATTCTGAACGGCTTATCGATGATTTTTCTTCAGCTTGAATTATATATGAATTAGAGAACGTCGCAGGACGACTTTTTGCGTCCTGCCCTGCAAGACAAGAAATCATCCTGCGTCCTGCCTGCAGGACGTTTTTTCAACTGCATTTTTAACAATAACAGAAGTTTGTATGAATATCAGCTACAATGTCAAATAACGTAAAATTACTATTTATTTAAAAAATTTATGCAATAATCATACTAATAGAGCATATTACATGTTTCCCACAAGAAATAAAATGATAAGAAGTAAACCTTAATAAAGTGTGTTAGGTAGTGGCGCTATCTGCTATCCACTACCTCTATTTTCTCTCTATTTCTCTCCATTGGTCACTCTACGTACTTATGTTTTGTTTACGCTGTGTGACTAGATATGGAGAAGTCTGTTTTGTTGTCTCGTTATATAGAGTAGTGTTGTGTTGTTTTGTATGAAGAGTAGTTGTGAACAAGAAAATAGTAAATAAAGACAAGAAGTATTTAGTTAGTCAACAGACTAACAAAGTGGATAATAGAATAAGAAAAGAGGGTATAAAAATTCATAATCTGATATATGTTGAATATGAACCACAATATTAAATATCATAGAAATAATAGTCAAATAAAGATCGTTTACCACAACTATATTAATAGATGTTTCCAAACTAGAATAAAACGTATAAAACTTTAACATTGATAAGATGAGCAAAAAGAACAAGAAAAGAAATAATGATGCACGATTCATAATGGGATATATACTGAATATGAGCTACAACATTAAATATCATAGAAATACTATTTAAATAAAAGTTTTTCACAATTGCCATTTTAATAAATATGTAGCACGTTTTTCAAAAAAAGATATAAACAAGAAAAACAAATACATAAGAAGAACTATATAATCAGAGAAAAAAGCATCAGTTTTCTTTTTGCTGCTTCTTGAATTTGTCGTATGAACGAAGAAATAATACATTGTCGAGTGGACTCGGCGATAAACGTGTTCTTATTTGAGTAATTGTTAATCCAGCTGAACTAAATAGCCGCTCTACAGAAGCACTGGTCGCTAATATGGCATGTATTCTTCTGGCTACTATTGATAGAAATGGAAAATCACGACGAATTTCACGACTAGACCAGAACTTCATTGGATCACGATCAATCAGATAACTTGGTATGGATAATTGTAAATATCTTTGTAATTCATCGGGTGGTGTTGGTTGATATATTCGTGGTGCATGATAATTGTATTCATAACTACCTTGACTTGACTGAAGATCGTCAGGTTCTGCATTTATTTCAGTTGATGGACCTGAAAAATTATGAATATGACGAATTTTTATCGGATATCTACATGCATATTAGTGAATATTACTTGAAACGAATGGATCTTCTAAATCTTTAAATAAAGAATGAACGACCTTTGTTCGTTTCGCTGATAGTTCCAGTTCTTCTAATTGATCACTACTTTGCTGTTGCTGAAGACGATGTATTTCTTCTCCAATGTAAATAAAACAATTTTCTTTTTCATTGTATGAACAGAGAGCTATGAAAGAAAAAGCAATCCAATAAGAGTAGAAGTTTTGTATAGTCATAATTGTTTTTCTCACCCATGCTTCTGTAATTCGGATGCAGACAAAGCGCTGCATAATGACGAATATCCGGTTGAAACAACTTGCCTAATAGTTCAAGTAGGCGTTGGCGAAAATATTTCACACCTAATAAAAAAAATATTTAACTTAAGTAAAAATAGACAAATACCTGGTAGTTCATCGTCTTCTTCCACATATTGAAAAATTATATTTTCCTTTTGCTGCTTGTTAAATTCAATTAAATCTTTGTAAGAATCAAACGTTCGTTTTATTTTCATGACACATAACAATACCAAATACAATGTGGGATATTGTCCACCTTGAATAATACTCATAAGATTTTTAAATGGTTTTAAAATTAACAATAATTCATGTAATGAATGTTGATGAATATATTTGATCCGATGTTGTTGTTTTCGTTTAATTAATAAATTTTTTAATTCTTCATAATTCTGATTCACAGATTCTAGACATTAATACAATGATAACCATCTCACAATCACAGATTGTTTTAATGATTTGCCAGACTTCTCGCGAACTTCATTATTAATTGTAGTCTAAAACAAAATTTAAAAAAATCCGACATGAAAGATTTCTTTTTACAGTACCTACTTTTTAAGCATACTTCACCAACTTTTTGCATTCTGTAATTGTTTCTAATAACTTTCTTACTTCTAAGGAGATTGACGAAGGTAGAGTAGGAATCATCGTGATTTCAGAATCTTCGTCTTCAGATTCGGTCGAATGTTCTTCCGTTTCGTGTGCGATATTATTTTATGTATTGACCATTTCGAACGCCGATTTTTCATTCTCGTTCGAATCTGTTGATGTTTGATGCTGACACGTACCTTTGGTGTTAATTTTTTGATGGAATAATTCTTTTAAGATGTTATTCAAACGATGAGAAAAGCAATAAACAGGTGAATAATCGCGAAAAGCACCCAAAAAATTGGATCCTCTATCCGATATCCATTGAACTGACGCTAAATCATTAATTCCAAAATCTTTTACTTCTTCTTTTAATGCCTAGAAAAATGTAAATAAAAAGAAAATAGTTTCATAAACAAAAGTTACCGTGATTGTGGATAATGCTGATTTATCAGGTTGTGTATAAGGCCGACAAAATAATTCCAATTGACGAAATAAATAATCAGAGTCAATAAAAGTAATTGTTACTCCTAAATAGAGAATATTTCTAAATTTGTCGGTCCACATATCAGGAGAAATAGTTGCTGCTTTCATCATCAAAGGTTCAGCTATAATCAAAGAAACTTCATTTCGCAGCACATTGGCAGCTTCAACAACTCGTTTTGATATGCTTTTTTCTCGACGGATAAAATCATCTACATCAACGGAACCATAAGTCGAACCTAAAAATATAACATAAGCATGGTAGAACAAATATTTCTAAACTAGATATTAACAATTATGTCCTATCAATATTGATTAACAATTGAGCAAGATTCCTTAAACCACTATCTTCTACAATCGAGAATGGACGTAAATCACCAACTATCCAATTCATCATGCACGAGATCACCTTTTATATTTCCTGAGATAGCAATTTTCTTGATGTAGTAAATGTATTAGTTAACGTTTGCTGTTTGAGATTTGATCTAATTGGTGATGGTGATGATAATTCAGCGGTTGTTTGTAAAAGAGAATCAGATGTTGTTGTGCTTGTATCAAGCACCATTGCAACTTTCGCACATAAATGATTATTGAATTGTGATGTACCACTAACTCGACTATACTTGTATGTTTTAAAACACTTTTTGCACGACAAAAAATTAGGAATACGACGTGTTGTATCAATACCTCCATCATTACACATGAAAGATTGCATTGATGACGTTGAACAGATGCTAATGGTCGATCGAAGCGGATATTCATCTGATAAAGATGGTGATGATGGCATTTGATCATTATTGGAAGACATCTGAAATAAAATGGATCTAAGAATACATATAATGAGCTAATATTGTTTAGTATAAAACCCCGAAAAAACATCAGTTATGTAATGTACAAACTTCTATTATAGATCAAATAAATGTATATGATAACATTCGTTTAAAAAAAAGAGTTTATAGGAACGAGAAGATAAAGAAAAATCGAGAAGAATATTCTCCTTCATTAAAGGCGTACAAAAAATGTCCTTAAACTGACTGAGAGAACAGAAACAACAGAAGCAAAGAAAGCGAGCCGATTTATGAATGAAAGAGAAAAATAAAGAAGAAAAGACAGACGAGAATGGATAGAGAAGGATGGACGCAGAACGTCAGATCGATATATGTCCATGATCATTGAGAAATAATCCTAGCTCGTCTATTATCTATCACAATCATCCTTTTGTTTGTTCACGTAATGCCATCTGATTGCTTGATCCTTTTCCCTCAGCGCGCGCCAATAAGAATATCTTACAAAAATCTATTCGATAGATTTCATTGTCGTTTAGAAAATTTTTAACAGTGCTGTAAAACAGTATAAACCTGAAAAGATAACAGTAGCTACAGTTAAATGATGCTGAATCCATAATGTGTTTCCTTTTAATACAATCGTTTGTCCTACAAATTATCAACAGAATTTGTATGGAAATCTTTGTTGGCCTCAGGTTACTTGCATAGTTCATTCTCTTCTGTTTTATGTTTTTTTTATTTTGTCCTGCAGGACGCAAATATTGTCATGCAGGTCCTGTATACAAAATAAATGTCGTCCTGCTCCTGCATTGCTCTGCGTATGCAGGGCAAATCCACCTAATCTGCAGGACCTGCGTTCTGCGACGTTCTCTGCTAAGTTTCGAAAGTTTTTACAACGAATCGATAATGATAGATTGATATTTTTCGACGAAATAGCCATTTACACTACTATGTTACCTCGTCGAACGCTTGTTGCTCCAGAACATTCACCATTAATTATTGTTGATAAACCATCAGCTTATTCTGAACGCTTTGACTTTATTGGTGCGATGAATGGATCGCACGCAATTGCTTGCATGACTTTAACACCTACCGATCGTAGAAATAGAAATGTCAAAGGTGTCAGAAAAGAAGTA
Organism: Rotaria sp. Silwood2; assembly: GCA_905329745.1. Taxonomy (NCBI): domain Eukaryota; kingdom Metazoa; phylum Rotifera; class Eurotatoria; order Philodinida; family Philodinidae; genus Rotaria; species Rotaria sp. Silwood2. Next base: position 27,795 of record CAJNSZ010000431.1, read on the forward strand.
GTCAATGAATGGATTGTCGATACATTAGCACCAGCAATTAATCAATTAGGTACTGATAACATGTATTTGATATGTGATAAAAGTCGAGCTCATAACAAGACAAATATGATGCAAGCATTAAAGGCTGGTAAATGTAAATCAGTCATAGATATTTTATGCATGCCAACAGCATCAGCGAAGTATATATCACCATTAGACAATCCAATTTGGCATTCATTTAGGGAAGCCATTCGAAAATCAACATCCACTTACAACGACAAATCTTCCATCGCTACTCTCACGAACTTTTCATTCATTGTCGAGAAAAGAAATCCGCAATGCATATCACAAATGTGCTATTGTCTATGGAACAGATGTATATTATGACCAACCATCTCGATAAATAAGTATTTTCTTCTTTATAATCCAGATGAAGTATATATTGTAGTGAAAAAAAAAATCATCTTTTTTCCGATGTATTTTTTATTGTTTGATTTCGATTTACTATTGACGATTAATATATCAAATGATGCAGTGTAATCTGTACTTTCTCGCTATATACTTATTATTAGAAAAACAGCGAACTATAATAGTGTAAAGTGAGAAATATTGAAAGAGGAAAACCAATTGAGGTGCACAGTAGTTCAACTAATCAGAGTCAATGAACGAATCATTCTAATTTTTCTGAACCCACTTTTTCTATAACTAGTCAGAATGCAAAAAACATGGGATAGAGACTTAAGAAAAAAGTTGCTTGACACCATCTGAAGAAATTCAATGAATCGCAAATGATCAAAAGAAAGTGAAAAATTTGCAAAGTATGCCTTTTGTACATGAGAACCATTTTCTAATGATTCTATGAGCAAATAACAATTGCTTTTGGCATTGGTTTTCTGCTAATGAACACTTTGTCGGACGCAACTCAGTTAGAAAGTAACTATTCTGTTGTAGGAAGTTAAATATTGACGTAGCTTCATTTTATACATCCACCAAGGTCATTGCACTTATTCAAGAAATAGAAATCATATTTACGGATGCACTGGAATCTGGTGATCGAGCAAAAGCAATGAAACGTCTGCGTGTTCCACCTCTTGATGAAAAAGGTTCATCAAAGGTAGCATTTCGTTTTGGAATGCTTGTCGGTCAGCTCATTCATTTCGTTTTTTTGATAAAGTAACAAGTTCGTTCATTTCTAGGAATGCTCTGCCTTTTATTACTAATTTTATCCATACTTGCCACTCAATTAAATACAAGTCAATCCAACCATCCGCTAGCCTGGCGTCCGGCACTTCTTCTATACCGTTCTACATGTTTGATTATTATTCATATTATTTTTGCCGGCATTAATATTTATGGTTCGTCATCATCTGGTGTCAATCATGTTCTTATATTTGAAATCGATTCACGCCATCATTTAACCTATCAACGTGTACTTGAAATTGGAACATACCTTTTTGTTTTCTGGTTTCTCAGTTTTAATGGATTCATTCTTGCATCGTATTTCGATTGGTATCCTTTTATACAGCCACTCTTATTCACTGCATTAATGATTCTCTTTATTATCAATCCAATACCAATACTATATCGTAGGACACGCTTCTGGTTTTTAAAAAAATTAGCTCGTGTTTTTTTGGCTCCTTTCCATTCTGTTGGTTTTACCGATTTTTGGCTAGGTGATCAGCTTACTTCACTTGAATTAATATTTTACGATTTAGAATCGTTCTTCTGTTTCTATATTTCTCATCGTCAATGGTGGTCATCAAATTTAACATCTCCAGCAGTACATAAGGGCCTATTTTGCATAGGTTGGTCCGAGGTTTTCTTACAAACTATCCTTCTAATGCTACCATCTTGGTTTCGTTTTGCACAATGTTTACGACGATATCATGATAGTAAACATACATTTCCACATTTGGTCAATGCAGGTAAATACGCTGCTGGCTTTTTCATTATAATTACCAACTCCTTACGACGTGCTACCATTACCACGTATGATGATAATGAAATGAAAAATCTATTTCTTTACATATGGGTTATTACTACGATTGTTGGTTCTACCTACAAACTTGTCTGGGACCTCAAAATGGATTGGGGTTTTTTCGATAAAAATCCCGGTGTCCATAAGTATTTACGCGATCATCTTGTTTATTCACGAAAAATTTATTACTATGCAGCTATTGTAGAAAATATTTTATTTCGATACATTTGGACAATCAATATATTTATTCATTTTCATGAACAATCAGCCGAATACGCTGATTTGATCGGGTTTTATTTTGGTGTCGCCGAAATATTTCGCAGATTTATTTGGAATTTTTTTCGTTTGGAAAATGAACATTTGAATAATTGTGGTCAATTTCGTGCTGTACGTGACATTTCAATTTCACCGATCTCGACGAATATCGATTGTGGATTCATTGGCTATAAACGAAAAGAAAAACCAGGCACTCAACGTTGACGCTGAATAGCACCGAGTCAAACGTTTATCGAAGAACAGAACACGTCGTCAGCGCATATTGGTATGTGTAATGAACCATTTGATAACACAGCGTCATTTATTCAAGACCTTGCTCCAACAAATGACACTACGATTGTAGAAAATGCAGATTAGCTACAAAAACAACGAAAAGATACAGCATCGCTGGAATCCCGTTCATTAGTGTCTTAGTGTGATTTTGACTCATCGAAGGGAATCGCTAAAATTCATAATGACACTCGATGACTCAAAACTTGTTTTTTTTTCAACAAATCTATCAATTGTTTCATTTCTATCATGTTCAGTCTATTACTAAGCAATGTTTCTTTAAAATAAAAGAGTGGGCGTGACTGTGGTACATGAGATGTGTGTGAGGATATAGGTCTTCTCGCTACCCATTCTGATGGCCACACCCCACATTCTAACGAAACCAATGGTCGTAAAAGATTGCTGTTTACGACTACTGTAAAATGCGGTACCAATAAATGAACATCGGGCAACACTGTAGCCGATAGTATATAGCTAGTATTTAAAAAGCCTGTAAAGTACAATGAGTTGATTTAAACTGTATCGAACATAATTATTGCCAAATACACATCATTCAATGCAGGGCTTACAAGTCGAGTAGGCCATTCAATCTAACCAATATAGGGGTGGTGGTGGGGTGTGGGTGTAGCTTTGCCTGAGAAGAAAATAGACATCGACACCATCGCTCAATTCCAACGGTCTTTCGGTCATGTTTCTATAATTATATTTTCTAAATAGATCCTAGCAATATCAGATAATCGTGAACCAATAATAATAAAAAGAAAGGAAATCGATGTGATATAATGAATAATATTGAATTAATTGTAATGCTTTTTTTTGATTGAAATTCATCAACTCGATAGAGACGTGGAAGTAAGAAAGGAAAAAAAAATTATAATCGTAGATTTATTCAGCACTACTTTATTTACATTTTCTAGATGCATATTGTCATTGGCTGTACAGACATGAACGGAAGAAAAACAAATGATAGCAGCTAAAATAAAAAATACATTAGTCTATGCTATGTTTCAGTGTTTCCTTTGCTGTTAATCTACTTCTTTTTTTCTTGCCCTTTCTTGTTTGTCATAGTTACATTTTCAAAAGAAATTCAACAGAATCATGTAATTAACGTTTTTTTTGGCAAGCAACACACTTCTGAGTTCGTGCAAACACATCAGGCATCGCTAAAATGAAGACGTTTTACTTTTTTTATTTTAAATTCAGAAAAGGAACAATCATGTTTTCAATATCTCTGAGAATTTTAGTTGAAAAAATGTCAGCAATAATTTTCATTATTTGTCAACATGTATGTGAATATGTATTGTTCTCTTTCGCATTCGTACAAGCAGAAATTATTTTCGATCGAAATCTTGTTTCCTCATATGTTTTTCATTGATATGTGTTTATAATATACATAGTTCTAATGATGCTCATTAGCATAGTGCAAGAGTTTTCTCGCTGATATTGTTAAAGACATTAAAACTGAGTGAATATGGAATGGAAGTAGACACAATTTGAATCTTATTTCTTTGTAAATCACGGAAATTAACACAAAATTAGCAGTTATAATAGTAAAAAAAAGACAAAAATTTCTTCTCATTTTACACATATTTCGAATGTATATAATATAAATCAAGAATCATTTTAACGAGATTATGAGGGATGACATATCCATTCTGCTAGTATCACTGAACAACAAAGCATAAATTTAGCAGTGCTTGTCTATAATACGAGTCCAAATGTAAACGACGCTTTGATATTCACATATGACCCTAACACTTAAAAGCAAAAAGTAAATTCTTTTCCACTTATAATATTCATTTAAGTGATATCTATTTCAATGAAATAGCAAAGAAGCCATAGACTAATTTTATTCTAAATATTGATTCGAATTTGAATTAGACGTATTTTGTACATGATGCGACTAAAGTTCAAAAATATAATTAGGCAACACTTAAACTATTGCAATACATAATTGGTGAAAGTTTTCATGACTTTCTGTATGTAAGCACACCATCAAATAAGATTGTAAATCTGCCACCTCCTTAAATCTTTCCTTCAATAGAATAGAAAGATAGAACAAGAACCTCTGCATCTAACTGTTTATTCATTTTGTTTTTTTTTGCTGAATAAAAACGTTTCGTGAAGTAAATAGTTTCTTCAGAGAAAATCTGTTCTGTCCTGAGGCTCATTCTTTTTGGTAACTCGTAACCATGTGACAAAATAGAGGAGTATTGTCCTATTGAATCTTGATCTCGTCGCAATCCCAGAACAATATGAATAAGATATTAGGAATCAAAAGAGAAGCATTCTTTATATTATATACATCTTAGCAAAAATAATCTTTTTTGGAATAAATCTATGTAGTCCTCCTGGCATTACGTATTTTTATAAAAAAAAATATTTTTTTTAATTTTGTTCTCAGATTGAAACGTGATCAATATTCAATAGAAAACTGATCGACATCAGATTTTATAATACTGTCCTAACTGACCAATTTGTTATGAGATATCAAAAAAATGAACTTAGGACAGAAGAGATTTTTCCTCAAAACGAGATAGATTGATCGAGCATGAGAAGACATAGTTTTTGATTAGAAAGATTTTTGGAGCAGATTTCATATTTAAATACATGAATACCGACAATGATATGAAAATTCTTCTATGTGATACGAAAATCGTATTAATAGTACCTGCCTACCTTGTCTAAACCAATTGATAAATATGATTGTTATGTCATTTTGTAGAGCATAAGAGAAAACGTTGATGAACATCTTGACTTTTCACATTGAGTTTATAATAGAAAAATTATGCATGCTGTAGTTATTGTATGAAACATCCAAAAGGTATAGATTACTCTAATATTATTTAGTTTACAACACTTATTTTAACAGAGAACAAAATGAATAAGCACACACAAATTTGCGGCATTGCATGTTCTATCGTTTTGATCTATTAAATGTAAAGTCTAAGAAGCTTGGAGAATTACGATTTTGTCCAAGGATAACTTTTCCAATGACGATTGGAATAAAATTTTCGCTTACTTATCATATGTGTACGCAAAGTTCTTATTGATGTGCTTCAATCTTTGAAGGATTTTCGATCTCTAATTAGGGAATTCGTAATGACTTCAGCAACCATAAGGCACGGCACATATGGTTGAGAATTATGCACATTGGGGAACAGTCGTTTTTACTGAACTAATCGTGAATTATGTTTAGTACATTTCATAACGGAATAAAAGGGTGTGGATGTATCCCTTTATCTACACACACCCACACTTCTGTCAAATGGGACTGCATTTGGAAGAATACAGTTCTATGAATATATGATAGAACCGGAACCACAGTTCCTTGCAGTATTAAGAAAGGGTGTGGGTGGTGGAGTAACTTTGGATGAGGATGTGGGTGTGTGTAAATAAAGGAATATACCCACACCCACACCCACATTCAGATCTTTCAATTGCTACTATCCTAAGATATGGTTAGGGTAAAATTTTCTTGCCATTGGAAACTCAACTTTCCTATTGTTCCTGATAGGGATCATGGTATTCTGACAAAAAAAATAAGGTAAAAATGCTGTATCTCGGCAATCATAAGCTATTAGCTCGAGCTTTTTTCAGGATATTCCTAGCTCATTGAGAACTTACATAATGCGCATCCTCCTACGTAAAAGTGAGTCGACGCTTAGAAATGTTCTCCCATAAGTCCTTGATGTATTGAAGGTGAAATTAATAGAATCTAGTTAGATAGGTGCCATTTCAAATCTCACATTAATTTATTCATAGCAGCAATAATCCAGTCGATTCAGAAAGTTTTTAGAGTTTTCGCTAAAACATTGATATCTTCAAGTAAAAAAAAACCTATTGGATGAGATCTCGTGAAGATCACTCACTTGATCAGGAAAGAATCTCGACATTGTTATTTATGATCAAAAGAGAAGAGAGTCTATAATGGCTAAAAACCTGATCATATGGTTTCCGAATATTCTTCTATGAAATTACTATTAATCAAGCAAGTGATCGATGTTAATAGAAAAGAAATGACAACCGTGAATGGAACAACAATCTTCTTTTCATGTGACGTTCCATTTGTATCCTTTCAAGAATGTCGAAAACAACATTCTCAACCAAATTTAAAAGTAAAAAAAAAAGCTATTTTGTCCTTGTTTTTTTTCAAATAGGCATTTGTATCATTAGAAGCAATGGGTAGAAGATATAATAAATGCTTTATGCATATGTCATAATGATGAAAATCTAGCTGTATTAGAAAAACAAGTTTTCTTTTTCATTGATATTTATCCATACATTTTTTTTAGTGTGAATATCTGCTTGATGATAAACAACAACAACAACAGAATATAATCGATGCTAACAATGAAGAAGGTATTAATCCCAATTCAACAACATTTCCATCTATTATGAAAAATTCAAGTGTTCAACGAGTACTTCATAACTCAACCATATTTTTTACGTAGATTTTTGTTATTTTTAATAATTAATGTCATTTAAACGACAACCTTCTATTTAGTTATGCTTCAATTATATGAAAATCCAAGTTTAATGACAACTTATTTAACGATCTAGAAATGGAAATTTTGTTGTTACATATGAGTCATATTTATCATACTGAAAGATAATCGACTACTACATAAAATAGTAATTAACGTAATATTGATTATCACGAAAGAAATTTATTTGGTAAGGCTGTAAGTTCGAGCGAAAATGATGCTACTTCAAATCGTGTATATTTTTTAACTTTTATTTGCCCTATTATTTGTTATTATAAATAAAATATTCGAACATAAACTACTGGCAGGTTATAAAACAAAAAATTTCATTGACTTGTGCAAGAGCAGTATTTCTGAAGCGTGGTGAAAGAACAGTAAAAAATATGCATTAAGAAACCAGTCGAAAAATAGATGGTACCAACTTTTGTAATTTTCATACCAAAATGTATAAATAATATGCAAATGAAAATTCAATTAGAACGAATGAAAATAAATAAAGATATATATGGTTNGGGGGGGGGTAAAGGTTATTAAACATCCTGTAGATTGTATTGCTAAAATTACCAACTCAATGTCATATTCATCAACAACTTATCGACAACCGAGATATATTTGTCTTTTCAGAAAGTTAAGAGGAAACGAATTTGAGAATAATTTTGTTGTTTGGTTATTCGTGAGTTTAACATCTGTTTAATTATATTTAATTTTTTACTGTTATATAGAGCATTTGAAAATATTCTTGATAAAGAACGTTATTCTCATCTTAAATCACTAGTTTTTATTGCACATATAGTTGAAGAACAATGTCTTTCTAGCAATAGTCATAAAGACATGGAATACATAGAGAAATATTTTGATAAGAAGTTCCCATTGTATTATACGATGAGCAACTTTCTTTTGTTTTGTTTCTTTATTTATGTATTTCAACACAGAACAGACACGTTGTATCATTTATTCATTCGATCCGTCATTTTTATTCATGTGTTCGAGAATATGGTCCGATGTTTAATTATTCTACGTTTTCCTTCGAATCTACAATGGGTTTGTTTTTAAATCTTTTTTTTCACATGATATATTTGGTCATATATGTAGCATCATTCTCTCGAACCATACACGGTGGATCAACATCATTAATTGAATTGATTAAAAATATTGATTTGTATCGTCAAGCCTCAATCTATATCTCCTCTTCATCGTTTTCAACGAAAGGAAGAGAATATGTTTCTCGGATGTGTTCTTTACAACGTCAAATTACTTTTAATTATCGAGATGATGTAACAAATATGAAACTATATCAGAGAATTCCATTACCATCACCTGATTTCTTCATTCAATGGCCAAGTTTATCTCAAACTAATACTTTCTTTTATAAAACATTATTTATTGATAATGTACGTTTTAGTGGTGATGATTTTACAATACAATGACGATCAAATGACACTTGTATATTGTATAAGTCAAAAATCAATTCTTATTCAATCGGCTTCATATTGAGCGTCGTTCATGCAATTGATAAAAATCAGGCTTATATTTTTTTAAATAAAGTAAAAATGGTTTTAATGGCTGATACTATGAACATCGAAGGAAGAATATTCAAATGTAACAATATTCTACAAGGAGTCGTTGTACCTGGTTCTACAATTTGTACCAAAACATCTCAAATTACACAGAAGCTCGCTTTTCGACCAGTTTTCGACGGGGATCTAATAGTACCAAACAACTTTGTCTTTTGTCGATATCCTAATTTGAAAGAAAGTTCTTGATCCATGTCATTATTTAAAAAAATATACGCTTATAACCTAGTAGTAATATTATTTAATAATTTTTTAAAACTCAGTACAGTTTTAAATGACCTCAGGATTTAAAAAAATAGAGACTGTGCATCATAACTAGTTGAAAATGGTTTATTTAGATCAAGATATGTTTTAATGGGCGTTTATTCCATTATTCATCTAAAAGTAGTGTATTTTAATGGGCAAAATGGTCTAGCTACAGAAACTGATGCATTTTAATGACCATTTTTTCATTTTTCACTTGACAAGGATTAACTCTATGCTGTGCAAATTGCAATTGATTCAAAATTGAAAAAAAAGACTATTTTTCTATTCATCAACTAATAAACCTTGAAGATCAATTTTCTTTAAATAGATTTCAAATGTTTTAGTACATGAAATGATATATTTATAAATCAGTATGTTCAACTGTGTCTAATCGGTTATCTTCAATCTGACATCTGTTTTTCTGGTTAGTTTGAAGACAGCTGACAGCAGAGACCTAAAAGCTCATGTTTTTTTTGATGGATCCGAGCCCGATAGGATGCAGATCCAGACCCGGCCGGACCTAAATCCGGTCTTTTTTCCACCAATATCTGACACTCTCTGTGTATACAAAGAGATAAAGGTATAAGATTTAGGATCTTTATTGATCGCTCTAAAAAGAATAGTCAGTACACACTTTAATCATGGAAATAAAAGAAAACACGAAATCTTGAAAGATAAGAAAGAAACCAATATTCGTTGACTTCAATTCTAAAATTATCTAGATCCATGAAATATTACAAACTGGGTCTGAAGCGAAATTTAGGTATAGGCCCGGATCCGACAAAAGCTAGATTTTCAGACTCGGACTCGGGTCTGGACAGACTTGCCTGTCTCTAGACGATAGTAAATATCCGATAACTGAATTGCTGGTCAGCGTAAGTATAAATGATGGGATTTTTGTAGTTATAAAATGTACAAAATTTTGACTATTTGAAATTTTTCGAAATTCAGACAGATACATTTTCAAGCTTAGCACTAAGAATGGATGGAAAAAGACAGAAAGAAAAATTGTCGAAAGCTAGAAGCAATGAAAATGAAGGTAGACGAAAGAAAGATCTTCTCTACCCTCACCCCTCAGATCCTCTTTAAAACAAAATTCTATTTTAGAAAAAGTTTCAAATTAGAATTATATGATTATATCCTATATGAAACTTTGTTTTTTCTAATTTGTTTCTTATGTGTTTAGTAATAAACCACTCTTTTAGGGAGGTAATATACGCGTTTTATAGTACTATTAAAGGAAAGTATAAAAGTTACTGATCAAAATTTCTAATTTATCTTTGCAAAAGACAATGTTATCAAGAGTTATTATCAAAATAAACAGGAAGAGGAAGAGAGCAGGATATTCATCCATACCCTCATAGTTTTATCAATCTTCACAAGAGAATTTTGTCGAGATCCGTGCATGTTTTGATCAAAAATTGCTATTTTAAAGCAAAATGTCATGGTCACCGTATCAACTTACTGAATATTGCGAATCTCTGCGATATTACAAGTGTAAGAAAAGTATTATTTTTATAGACATTCGATATTGCTCTACCAAACACAACACTTGGTTTGCTTGTATCATGAAATTTATTTTTTTCAATTTTTTTCGTATACAATACAATAGGCGCGTCCTTTACTTATATATGTTGATATGAACATGAGAAAATCACTTCCTACAATAATGAATCAATCAGACAAATAAATTCTGATAGGTTCAAAAGAATCCAAGAATAACTAAGATAAATGTTATTGGATTAAGAATTAAACATAAAGAAAGATGTTTAATATAAAACGATATCATATTAGCGATAGGGATGGCGCTTTAACTTTACTTTAAATTTAAAGTTTAAAGTTAAAGTGCTACCCCTAATTTAGGAATGATAATTACACCCAAAGACGGAATCTTGATATTTGAACATCAGATCGACTATTTGGAAAGCGAGTTTGTACCATTAAACGATAAGATTTGACTCTTTTAAAAGAAATTAGACCGTAAATATCGAGAAACACAAAATGTTTTAATTGTTTAATTAATTGAGAAAGATCATCTTGAAAAACAATTGCATGTTGCTCTAAATAACAAAAATTAGTTAGTCTTCTTTCAGAAATAGTTGAGTTACACACTGATAGATTGAGATGTTTCCAGTTTTCGTCTCCATTGTGTGACAACAGTGCCATATGAGTATTTGGATTTGATAATTGGTCGAACTGGAAGAAATCAAAAACAAATAAGTATTATAAATAGTCTTCTTCGTTATCAATATTTTTCTTTTCTTCAGGAAAAATCAATGGTTAGAAAATATTCTATTCAATTTTGTTTTAGAATTTCTGTTTTTTGGATTTGATTAATATACAATACACTGTTTTCGAACTTTATCAACGAAACGATCCTAGAGTGAAATTTAAGGAACTTAAAAAATAAGTAGAGAAGAAAAAGAGACAACTCAGCTATTAATTTTAATCTGTATAGTCGTTTTCTAAACATATTATATCAGTTTTGCGTTTTGTCAAATAAAATAAACACAAAATTATATAAGCTGATGATATGTATCAATTATAGAAATTTGTTTTTTCCAATACATCAAACCTGCTCTGTTATAAGTAGGAGATACGCCTTTATAAAATAGTCCGAAAAATAAGACAATCATATTTAATCAATGTTCGTAAATGAAAAAAAATATACTGGATATATTTTTATAGTTCTTTGACAAAAATTCAGATATTTGTCTAACAAATTTGTCAAGTCAGAAATAGTAAATAATTTGTTTAATTTTTTAACATGTTATCTTTATATTACTATTGAATATATTTCTACTGTCGACCAAAAACAAGACAGTACATGACATCTGATATTCTTCAGTCCTCTCCATTTGCTCTATCATCTGAAAATAAAGATAAATGATTAGTAAGCATACATCAAGAGACGAGATTTTCTTTCCCTAATAACTACTATAATTTAATTAAATATTACTCAGAATTAAAATTAAAAAAAAATCTTACTTGATGTCCAAGGAAAATCATCAGGTCTCCAAAGACGTAATGTTTGTAAATGAGACATATAAGTGCTAAGAAATGGTATGAGCCGTTTGCCAATATGAGCTGATTCATTTGCAGCAAAATTACAACTTGGAATACCAAATTCAGCATGTCGAACAGTACTCAGAGCATTTTCTTTTAAGTCATCAAAAGTCTAAAAATGATTTGAGGATATAATTTGATTTAATCATATAAATTTTTTTTACGTAAACATATACACCCGTGGGCAAAAGTCTCCCCCCCCCCCTGATTTTTTTAAATTGAACCTGTTTAATCTCAAATGATGTTAATTCCAAAGATAGTTTGAGTATTTTATTTTTAGCGTATTGCATGATTTATTCTGATTTGCCACATAAAAGCCTGTACGACATTAAACACAATCAGCTACCATTACAATTAATTTGTTTGACAACATACTCCATGAGTTAGCTTTTTCTTTTTTCAAAGTTTTCTGGATGTTTCACTGATTTTGACTTTTCTAAATCTATATAATCCAGTGTGCCGCATTCTCGGTGAAGCTATGAGTCGATGACGCAGAGAGTTAAATGAGACTAAACAATAAAATCATCCAGACAGTATCGAAAAAAGAAATAGCTCACTCATGGAGAATGTTGTCAAACAAATTAATTGTAATGGTATCTGATTGTGTTTAATGTCGTACAGGCTTTTTTTTGCCAAATCGGAATAAATCATGCACTACGCTAAAATAAAATACTCAAACTACCTTTGGAATTAACATCATTTGAGATTAAACAGGTTCAATTTAAAAAAATCAGGGGGGGGAAGACTTTTGCCCACAGGTGTATATAGTGAAAAACCAAACTAACTATTAGTCCAGAATTTAACAAATTTACATCAATATTAAATTAAATTCGATTAATTTTCTACAATCATCTCATAAATTAATTTATTTTCTTAAAAAAATGATGATAAAAGTCGTACTTACATTTTCAGTAATATATAAAAGCCATTGAAATTTTGCAATAGAAAGGTGTTTGAGTTGAACAGTCATGGAAATTAGATGGGCACATAGTTTTGCACGTACTCTATCTTGGGCTGTAAAGTTAGACCAACGTTCTAAATAAATAATGTTCTTTTGCAAAATAAGCTCAATTTCATATCTCCTACGATCATACATAGAATAATGGCTTACCATTATCAAAGAACTATTTATCAGACATATAGTGATGAAAAAATGATTCATTACGGAATATCTGTTCGTGAAAACAATATTATATTATGAGAATATACTAATGAGAGACAAAAAAACAAGATACAGAACTTTTTCTTGTATGACCTTTTTGCGATTTAAAAAAATATTTTGTCACAAAAATAATATCATATAGTTGTGCCGTACACTTTGCTCTTCTCATCATCATAGCCTTTCTAAATGATAAAATGCCAATCAACGATAACAGCGACTTCTTATTACAGTCAGGAAGTTTTATTACAACTTTAGCACGTAAATAAGACCTTTTTAGTTAGTTCGCTACTCTATTTATCCTTTAAACTCATATTCCTGTATGGGTAATGCCTATAACAATATGATCATCTTCTTATCCGTATAGATTGGAATTAATATATCTATATGATATGAACGTCCACTACCAAAACTTCAATGAAATACGATTGTATTTTATAAAAAGAATCTGCCTTTATTAAACTCTTAAATTATCTGTTATGACTTCTAAGAAAATAATATTAACAGATGTGTAAGTCGATGTATTTATTGATCGGCATCAGTTGAAAATTTCTGATGACTTTCTAAATTTTAATAAATCGGAGGAATTTTGAAATGAATATAGAAAAAATAAGGTCAGAGAGTTCATAGGGATAAGAAATTAGATTAAAACGTCCTTAAAAATTGATGTCAAGTGTTGAAACTTTTTAAAAATCAAATGCTAATATTATACTAGGTCGTCACTCAGTGACGGTGGTTTGATTTATCCGCAATTATTTACAGTAATCATGAGACATCACTGATATTTCTTTAACACTTGACAGCAACCTCTGACAAAGGAAAAGCTAATCGGCATGTAGCTTTAAATATTGTCTGAGATGTTTAATTTTAAATATTCACTAGAATACTTTCAAATTTTTTTCGACAGAAAATATACCGTGAAGTTCGTTTACAATATAAAAGCTTAAACACTGTTACAGGTTGTTTTCAACAATATTTGACTAAGAACCATTTTATATTAATTCTCTTTGTTCGTCTATCTCTATAAAAGATATTCAAAAAGTGTAAATATTGAAGATTTGAAATAAACATTTTTCAATCTATTCATGTCAGAGTATCAGCTTTCTTTTAAAAGGATATTCAATTAAATTTTATGAGAAAGATCTTAAGATTGTTTTTATTGTATAGTGAATCATACATGTTTTCTGTTATATTTTTCAACAATTCAAAATCATAGAACTGACTCATATAACGAAAATAGTCATTAGAACAAAAAGAAATACATCATTTTTCAAAAAAAAAAGTCAATTTATACATACGAGTTGCGCGACGATGACAAGATCCAAATTGAAGTTTTGTGACATTTACTAATTGAATATTATTTAAATTTCGTAGTCGTATATTATCTAATATTGGCGACATATGCAAATTATCAGCAGAACCTTCTACAAATAAATAAACATTACTTAATCTTTCTCTCTCTCTACAGTAAACAGCGAGGCAGCAAAATTATTTTTTGACATTAAATTTTGTTAACAGCATGATGTACAATAACGTTGAATAATATTTAATGCAATAACGTATTAAATGCGTTGTAAAACGCATATTTACTGTTTAATAAAAGAGCTTTATTGAAACGCTTTTGCCAATAATATAAATTTCGTTGTTGATGGTTTATGTTTACTATTCAGTATTCTTATTCTTTGACAAAACATGGCTGATATCTTGGCAAAGACCTCATCTCAATTCCATTGCATTATGAGCTGTAGTCGAATTCATTGAGACAAAAACTAAAAATACATTACCTATGTCTATGGTGATGCACGAAACATTTGAACATAATTTATTAAATTGTTCGTAAAATGAATAGATAGATGTATTAAAAATGATTTTAATATGACGCATCTCTGATGGATCATACGATATATAACGATAATTGCTAAATGAGAAAGATAATTTGATGACAAATTTTCATTAGTAAAATATCTTACGATAAATCATTCAAGACTTGAAATTTGTCAAGAGCAGAAGAGAAAAGATGTTGGTATTCCTAATAAAATATTGTGTGAGTTAAATCTTGGTTATTGTCAACAAAATACAAAATATGGAGAACTGAGCATAGTTTGAAAATTTAGATACAAGATCACATTATATCAAGATCTATTATTAAATCTGTTTTGATACAGATTTATTAAATCTTTACTAAAGTATACAAGGCTTCAAAGCAATCATTCGAATTTATTTTTTAATCACTCGAAATACTTCTGAAAATAATTTGTCTAGTATAAAATTCGATATTGAATGTAAATCTAATGTTAACTTTCTCTTATAAACATCACAAGTCAAGTAAAGACTAATATTTAGTTCAAAAACTATTCGAAATCACCTTTTTTCTGAACACTCGCGAACGAAAGATCGGATTTTATTGAAAAATTTTGTACTAGACCTTCCTAAGTTCAGGTTTCGCTCAGAATTGATGAACTGTTCGAAAAGTTCAGTTCGTTTCAAAAGAACTTTTGACCAGTTCTTTCGCTCATTTGAACGGAGTTCATGAACGTGAACTGGTGAACCCCTATTTTGTATGATCTGATTTCTAGAAATAAAAAAAAGACGTTTTTCGTTACGTATTGTTACTCAAGATCTCTATTTTATATACAAATCTTAAAGATCTATTCATTTTTCTACACTTCGTATTTTGATCATGATTTTTACTCACTTGATATTTCATTGATATATTTTCATTATAAAAACATTTAACATCTGTCCATTGAGGATCGATAAAAAATGAATCGATTTTAAAGGAATTTATTGTTCTAAAAATATCATTTGATGATAATTGACAATTTGCACAAATATAAAAGCGAAAATCTTTCAAATTAATTATTCGATCAGGTAAACAATATTGACGAATGAAATTTGCATCAATAAAAGATCTCCATATAATATCATTTCTATTCCATATATATCCGCTATGTAAATTAATTTCAAGTTTTTTAACATGATTAACATTATTAAGAATCCATTTTAAATAACCAAATTCCAAGTCATTGACAATTAGACTCTTCAATTTAAAATCTTCCAATTTTTGTACCTGTGTTACACAGAGAGTCAATCATTATTTTGAAAAAAATGGATTTATTTCGATGAAAACAATAATCATCGAAAATATTCAATTGCTGGGTATCTATTAAAAATCTAGTTTTTTAATAAAAAACTTTGAACGATTATTTCAAATTGTTCGTTTTACTCTCAAGAAGCGATTATAATCGTCAACAGTTTTCCCTTTGCAAATCATCACATACGATGCGTCTCATTATTAATTTATGTATATGATGTACTCTTAGTTATAGAAATTTAAAAGTTCTCATTATTTAACGAATATGTCACGTATAGTTTTCTACTGATTTACTTAAAAAAGATTTTTTTTGCGATTAGTGTGAACATACTAAATCACGAAAACAGATATCACACTTTTTCATATTAATAAAAATATCAAGAATTTACAAATACACCATTTCTAAATAGCAAAAAATATCAATATTACCGCCAAATATTATTTTAATAACAATTTATGAATGAGGACTATAATAGCCTTAAACATATATTGATTATATCAACAAAAAAACAAGAAAATAATCGGAACGATTTATTATGTACAATGGATCAAGCGAGAAAAGTGTTGCAGTAGTACACTCGAGTTTTAACAGTACTATAAGCTTCGATTAATATGAGTGAAGTACATCATTACATCGCAACACATCTTAATTCAAGTCTACTACTCTATTAGCTAATTCACATATGGAACAGTATACTCCAAGCCTGATGAAAGACTCATTTTTTTTATTCACAACAATCCCAAATGTTTATGAACATTTTATTAAAAATTTCTTAGTTATGTTTTCTCAAACCGCTCAGTATTGGCAGAATAATTTGTACATTAAATGTTGAACACTCGGATAATGCTTCTAAACTTCAAAATATTTCTATTGATCCACTCTAGAATTTATCTAATTTTGTTCAGATTTAAAAGTATCTATTTAAATTTTTTAAGATCGTAGCATTCTAAGATTCGCTTTATTTTTCTCAACAGATATCTACTTTTTCTTTCAAATAATAATCAATGCTTACAAAATGGCCATATTTATATCAAATAGAAATCATCATTTACGATGCTAACAGTAACATATTTCCGGTACATGCTACTCGTCATTTTATAGTATTGAATCAGTTTAATTCAAAGTCTGATATCTTTTATTCAATATGAGAGACTTTAAACATTAAAATAGATCAATACCTATGAAGCGAATACTCTATAAATAAATACAAATTTGGATTTTTCTATTTTTTGGATAAAATCACTTTTAATAATTCTTCAAATTTGCGTTAATATAAAATAATAAACACAAAACTATTTTCTTAAACAATCTAATAAAGTAGTAAAAATATTTTTCTATGAACTTGTGTCAATTGTCTTTACTAATGCTATCAAGTAGAGCTATACAGCTCACGCTCATTCTCAAATGAGTGGTTGTGAGCGTGTGTGTTTTATTTTAAGTATATCCTAAAAACTCAGTGCATTGAACTTCTTTTAGTTAGGACTAAACAGCCCATACTTAATAGCGCTCATTTGACTTGAGCGTGATCGTGAATTGTACACTCCTAACTTCAAGTAATATCGTTTTTTTTAAATCTTTGTATCAATAATAAAATGAAGTCAAGGTCTTTCTTAGGAGTTCGAATTTATGTGAAAAAAAGTCTTACTTTATTGAACCAATTTCCATTTGATAAAATCAATGTTTCAATATTTGAACCAAAGGCTATATCCTTGTCCAAGGAATGTCGAAAATGAACCGATAATTGTTCAAGATTGGGAACATATTGAACTAGATGGTATTCGAGATTCTCTCGAATACGAAATGCGGTGCGAAGCACGAATCTCTCGAATTTTCGAATAAAACTAATTTTGTTTTTTTATGAATTATATGTACTTACATTTTATCATAATCGAATGAGAAAATTATTAAGTTGTTGTAGTTGAAAAGTACTTTGATGTAGAACTCAATTTAGAATAGTCTCGTAAATGTTTCTTTTCTTTCTTTAATGAAAAATTATTTAGTACCACAGATTTTATATGTTTCAATGAGTTTGAACAATTATTGATAAGTTTACAATGAGTATTCATAGAATTGATGGTAATGAAGAAATTGACAATCATTTAGCTATGAAAAAATTGAAACAAAATTCTTCAATTGATGATACGAAGCTTATTTGTAATTGTCATGAAGATGATCGATTTTAACGAAGAATGACTTTATTTTGCAATAGTTTTGTTTTCATAAAATGAGGTCATGTTGATCGAATGTCTTATGGTGCTAAATTACATAAAGCAATGAGGAATTTTTATAAACATTTATATCACAATATGAATGAAGGAAATGTTTCTTAGACTTTTTTATTTAGATTAAATAAATTCTTGATTTTTAGATATTGAACCATTATTTGCAGCATATTTTACGTAAATAGAAGAAAAAAAGATTGTGAACTCAATTGATTAAAATGATTTTACAAAAACGAAAAAATTTTACAGTTCAATATTATTTATCAAAATGAATGACGATTCAAAATTTATGGTAATTTGAATTTCTTATTAATCAATTTCCTTTTTTTATTTCAGTTCTATCACATGAATGTTTTACGTCGATAAATTATTTGTCAAATGATACTTTTACAATATAGTATCAAATATTTATATCGTTGAGAATAATACACAATGCAATTAATGTGCTTTAAAAGGTTTTCATCTTTATATTAAGAATTTTCTTTTTAAAATTCTTTTTTAAGAGAGTTCCTATTAAATCGTTGGTCAATAATAAAGAATTCAGATGAAATATAATTATGTCTATTTCAATATTGTTTAAATGCATATGATTTTTTTTCTTGTATTCACGGTAATAAATAATGAAAATATATTATCAAAGATAAAACAATTTCAAAGACAATGAATAACTATGTTTATTATTGATTACATAATATGTTTCGGTTGAAAACATTTGACTCTACTAGAATTAGTTTGTTTTCGTTATCAATGTATACAAGAAGGTTGTGTCGATCAGCTGACAAAAGTCGAAAGCAAAACGAAAAGCGGGCATAGCAAAAATTAGGGCGCTCTCCATCGATATTTTCATTTTCTTTTTGGATTAATTTTTGTTTTTTTTTTGTATTTATTTAATTCTTGTGTGAAAAACATTCTATATAAAAAAGTTGACAGTTTTTTATTTTAAAGATTCTTTTCTTGATTATATATTAGGTAATTAAATGTCTTGATTTTTATACTCGTGTTGCGACGTCGAACAAATTGTGCCTAAATTATTTGTTGTTTGAATAAATTATAATATAAGTACAATTTTATTAGTAACTTACATCTCGTTAAAAACGAAATGCTAATCATATGAACATATTCAACTATTTTTTATAAATATATATTTTTTGTACTATGCTTGTGTTTATTGAAACGATCTCGATATTATTTAATCTAAATAAAAAGTGAATAAAGTTATATGTGGTACAGTTGTTTAATATATTGTTTTATTTATTTTACCTGAGAGAAAATGAGAAGTCCTAATTTATATTAAAAATGTGGATATAAAATTATTATATAGAATACATGTTATTTTTTGTGCAAATCTCTCGGTTCGAATAAATCATTATAACGTGTTAATAGTGAAATGACAAAGTCCATATCCAAATTAATAGATGTGAGATAATTACATATATCATATTTGTAGGCATCTAAATGTATAATGGAATAATTTAAAGTTACTTTGGATATATTTCAATAACTTACAAAGTAGCGATTCAAGTATAATTTGATAAAAGAAATTTCATTTTAATGCAACAGGGACTCTAAATAAATAAGAGATTTGCTTTTGTACTAATAAAAACGTTAATGTGAAATAAAAACGCACATCTAATTATATTTTTATGTACACGTACCTTTTTTCTAAGGACTTGATGTAGTATGTCGTCGACACTAACACATATGATGAAGATTCATAGGATATATAATTAACTTAAATATGTTTCTCAAGTGTGATAAGAAAATTTTGTGGTCGTTGTTTTAGTTATTTGATAAAACTGTTATACATTATCGTCAATCTGTGCGAAAATTTCGGTAGAAAATATTATTTGTAATAAACAACTTACTGTTATTATGTATAAGAAATCAATATTAAGAAGAATAAGAAATAATNATGTCATAACTAATTGCTAATATACAACTTTTAATCTAAATAGATATATAAGCCATTCGAGACAAGTCTTTAGTTTTGATTGAAATTCACATTTCTGATCGATTTTTTTGTAAATGATTTTAAATAAATTACAGTATTCAACAATTTATTCTATCGATAAATCGTATGATTAGATTTCATAGAAGTTAATCTTGAGGGTGTGGGTGAAAGGAAGAACTAGACTAACATTCACATTCACCCATCCATTTAGTCCCATAAGTACAGGTAGCCTTTTTGCGAAGAAGTATGCAAATGAAGTGGACGCTTATTTTGAGTGTTTTTTTTATCATTATTCAACAAATTATGCAAAACGAAAACGGTAGTTTGTCTTTGTCAAAACTAACAAAAGAATCATTTTGTTTACATCAGTGATGATAATTAGAACGCTCACAAATAAATTCGATAGAAGAAGTTGAACTAGTTCTATACAAATCTTGTCCAAAAGTCTAAGAGTTGACACGATTTTCAAAAAAATAATTTAGTGAAATTCGATGTTGAGAGTTGTGAACATTCATTTCGCATTCAGAACTGATATGTAAACCGGTACATCTAACATAATAAAGAACGATTTTCGTTATACTCCTTCTTAACATATGTTCATACATATGTCACGATAGAAAAAATATTTGTAGTACTTTCGTTAGTTACATTTGTGAAAATAAGGTAAATATTTTGTATCGATGCTTATGTGCATTTAAGCATAATATGATGTAATTAGCGAGAAATGTTTCAGACTTTCATTTTTAAGAAAGAAAGAATTATGATTAATCTACTCCTTTATGCAGCACTAATCTGTCTCATATCATTGATTGATTAATGAAATGCATATGCAAAACTAATATCTAGGTGCATAACATTATGTTTTATCGATAGCGACATCAATAGAAAGAACGCATTATAAGACTGTTGTATATAAGAGCAGGTAATATTATCTTAGATTCTGTTGCAGTTGTAAAAAGCCATGATTTCAAAATTGTTTTCATTGGTGTCAGCATTTTATATTATTTTCGTTTCCATTACATCAGCAACCAATACAACCGGCAGTGCCGTACAAATCTCTAATTCAGTCTTTACATCAGATCTACTTCAAGGTTATCATGTTTTTAGAAAATATCAAGAAACTACAACATTCGAATTGTCTTCTTCATCTGATGTTTTCGTTAAAATACCTGGTCTTACTTTTGCTACTCATCATTCACAACCAATGGTATATCAACTTCAATTCCATGGAACATGCCAGCAATACTCATCTGCAACTCATAGTTTTATTCGTTTTCTAATCGATAATCGAGTACTCATTTCAAATTATCTCTTGCCAAACAATGATCAACGACAAGCACTTGCTCCTGAACTTGGTATTAGTAATTTTTATGTTGACTATCGTGGTGGTTCAATGTCTTACGGTGCTCTTACTACTGTAGCAATGCCTTGTCCCAAATCTGACTTGATTTTGCTCAAAGGAGGAACTCATATTATTGAAGTCGCTGCTCGTTTTGTAACCAATGGGAAACTTTATATCTTTGGCGGTGAGCTGACAGTTCAGATGATGCAGTACCAAGTAGGTACTCGCATTACCATTCCGAGTCCTATAATTCGCGGATGAATGGACAATATTCTTTTCTGATTTACAAATTTCAATTTATTACTAATAATCTTGAATTTTCTGCTGATCTGCGAGTGCCTCTTTATTTCTAATATTTAAAAAACATTGAAGTACATAATAAAATAGAATAAGTCGCAATAAGAATGTGTCACCTCTGAAATTATTGTGAAACTGTTTAACTGATTAATAATTATTTAATCATGAAATCTATTGCATTTGTTAGATTGAAAGTTGATTGTGAAGATTTCAAATTCCTGTTGTTTCTCCAAAAATTTTATTTTTTGAAAAAACAATTACTTTTTAAATACGTATACAATATAGAAAAATGAAAAATTCTCAATTCTACGAGAAACGATCATTGACTGGGTGTGGGTGTAAGTTACATTAGTATCAACTAATCGATGGAGCGGATTATTATCATTCTCATTCCCCTTTTTCGCTTCGTGAAGTATAGTCGCATTTTTTCTCGTCTTATATCGTTACATTCTTTTGCATCAGCCTCCCTAAAAAGATAAGGGAGTAATGATGACTGAAGAAATTAATGTTGGTTCCCAACTAAATCATCAAACAACAATTAATGGCTACCAAATTATGGAACAAGATAATGTAG